>PVKS010011363.1:0-56914 GCA_004027875.1 Aplodontia rufa | reverse complement strand
AAGGCTGGTGATAGCACCCAAGGCCTTACACATGCTAATAAGCAAGTGTTCTACTACTGAGCTACATCCCTAGTTCCCAAGATGCCTTTTATTTAGCCAGGTCAGTAATGGAAAAAAATCATCATCTTAAACTTTAAATGGAGGGCTAGACGTAGTAGCAAAAACAGCATGGTATTGGTATCAAAACAGAACCAAAGATCAGTGGAACAGAACAGAAGATCCTGAGACAAACCTCCATATATTTAACTATTTGATATTTGATAAAGGGGGCAAAAGCATAGTGTGGAAGAAAGATAGTCTGTTCAACAAATGGTGTTGGTCAAATTGAAAAGCCATGTGTAGGCAACTGAAGCTGGATCCTTATCTTTCACCCTGCACAAAAATTAAATCAAAATGGGTCAAAGACCTGGATATTAAGCCAACAACTTTAAACTTACTATAGAAAAAGAAGTAGGGTCAACACTACAGGACGTAGGAGTCGGCAGCTACTTCCTTAACAAAACTCCCATGGTGCAAGCAGTAAAGTCAAGAATAAATGAATGGGATGCAATTAAACTAAAAAGATTTTGCACAGATAAAGATCTAATCAAGAACATCAAGAGAGAACCTACAGAATGGGAGAAAACCTTTGCCTGCTACACCTCGGACAAAGGGCTAATAATATCCAGAATATATAAAGAACTAAAGAAACTAAACAGCAAAACCACAAATAACCCAATCAATAAATGGGCTAAGGATCTTAAAAGAACCTTCTCACCAGAGGACGTCCAGAAAGCCCATAAACATATGAGAAAATGCTCCACTTCATTAGCTATAAGAGAAATGCAAATCAAAACTTCAATGAGATATCGCCTCACTCCTGTTAGAGTGGCAAAAATGCAAAATTCAAACAAGAGATGTTGGAGGGGCTGTGGGAAAAGAGGAACACTGTTACACTGCTGGTGGGACTGCAAACTGGTTCAGCCACTATGGAAAGCAGTGTGGATTCTCCAATCCTCAAAAAATTAAAGATGGAACCATCTTATGACCCAGCTATCCCACTCCTGGGTATTTTACCAAAAGAGTTAGAATCAGCGTATTATAGTGATGTGGCTTCATCAATGTTTATAGCAGCTCAATTTACTATAGCTAGATTATGGAACCAACCCAGATGCCCCTCACTTGACAAGTGGACACAAAAATTTTGGTACATATATATAATGGAATACTACATGGCCATTAAGAGAAGACAATATTATGGCTTATCAAATGGATGGAGATGGAAAGAATTATGCTAAGTATCCCAATCTCAGAGACTCAAGGGCTGAATGGTCTCTCTCATCTGTGGAAGCTAGAATACATTGGGAAGCAGTATGTTAGTCGGCTAAGCTAACAATAACTTCAAATTGTATGATTCTCAACGCAACAGGGAAATGACTCCCTAGGATACTTGGAGGCGTAGGGAGGGGGATTGGGGGGTAGGGTTTAGGAAGAACTCCTAGGAGACTGGAGAGTGGGAATATGGGGGAATCATCTCAGAAGGAGATCTCTGCCCTCCACGAGATATCCATTTAACTCAAGAGTTCTTCTGGGGGAAACAGCAACAGGAGGAACCCAAGCTGGGCATCCATGATATGGCATTAGCCCTGGATAACTAAGTATATATACATTGGTTCTTGAATGTTTCATAATGTTTCCCCCTCAATTGTATCTCTATATCCATCTAATAAAAAATAAATAAATAAATAAATGGAGGGCTGGAGGGGTAGCTGGAGAAGACTTGCCTGACATGCACAAGGACCCAGGTTCAAACCCCAGCACCACATGTACAACGAAGTGTCAGAGAAACAAAAATTACATGCAAAAATAAAATTGACTCAAAAAAAATTAAAAATGGAAAGCATGAGAATAGCCATGTATTTTAATATTTTAATTTTATAATGTATTAAAAGAAATTAATTCACTTAGAAAGTTATGAAGAAAGTCTCTGGGAATATGAGAATATATAGAGAATTTACCAAGGCAAATAAATGGCTACTGAATTAAAAACCTTCTATCACTTTTAAAAAAAAAAAAAGAAGCTTTTATATACATTATCACTATTAAATAGTAACATTAACACTACCAGCATTTTCAGGAAGTTAACAAAGCAAGAAATCCATTCATTATAAAGCTGAACATTATGATTAAACATCGAGCCAGGCATTGCTTTCTATCCACTTTTCTCAGAGCCTCTTTATTTCAACAGTTGAGACCATCTAATCTAGTGGAAGAAAGTCAGGCAATCAGGTTTTCCATTGAACTCTGAGGCTTGCCATCCTCGGAGCTAGCAGATGCTCAACTACATAGTTGAGGAAAAAGCTCCAGGGCAAGAAGGAAGCCCATTTGCCCTGCATTACTGAGCTGTAAGTTTATGTTGTTATGGGCACAACCAGCACAACACAACAAATATAAGAGCAAGGAAGCAAAAAGTTGACTGGGGAAGACAATCTGGTCCATGTGATCAGCATATCAATGAGACTGCAACTACCTAAAAGTCCCCAAGCATATCCAAATAACTTGACTTTTCCCAAAACTTAACTAGTAGATTACTGTTGATATTGTAAAAAACAGTGCTCAGATTAAAGGTTCTTTTATTCTTATTTAATATAATCTGGGTCCACATTACAAATGGAGGCTTACAGAATTGGAAGGAATAGGGGTTAGCGTGGTGGCTCAGCAGTAGAGCATTTGCCTGGCATGCAGGAGGACCCAGATTTGAACCCCAGCACCACATATAAAATTAAGTATTGGAAAAACAAAGACCAGATGAAAAAATAAGTAAAATTGCCTCAATCTCAAAAAAAAAAAAAAAAAAAACCCACCACCAGTAGAAAAGAATGCCAACCTGTCTAAAGGATTTCAGAATGGATAACTGGTTTTGGCTATATCTTCTAAACTTTTCTTTAGGGAAAAGGGGGGGGGCGGAATTTTTCTAGAAGACAGTAAACCTCATCAGAAATGCAAATTATATTTGCAAAAGTCTAGATTTCCCACTTTTTTTATTCTATCTCTACAATTTGTGGACTTCTATTACCTCTGTTTCACATATCTTGTGAAGGAATATGATTCTGAGACAGATTAGAAGAGACAGCGAAATGGCTAGGTAGTCAGGACAAAGGGCCTCATCTAAGAGCTAGCCAGTAAAGAGATTGACAGGACCCTCCCATGCAAATGATCAGGAGACTCACCTGTGGAAGCAACTCCTTTGTCCCAGAGGGGGGGGAAACTAAGAAGCGGGGATGGAAAAGGATGGGAATTTGGAAAGAATCGCTGTTTAGCACAGTCTAACCAAAAACTTTGGTGCTTAATTTCAATGTCCGTTTTGTATAGATTTTCAACCAATGATGTAGATGTATTTCTCAATGCCTGCTTTGCATGAATATTAATTATGCTCATACTCCAAGTCAATATAACCCCTGGCCTAGCCTCCATTAGATGGTTTCCTGCTTCCAGGTACCCCTCAGTCTTGCAGTCTCTGCTCTCCTTCCTTACATATATCCTACTCCTTTTACTCCTCCTTCCGTGGTTGTCCGTGGATTTTATTCTTCAAATTTGTGAGACAAGAACCTAGAAGACTGGCACTGAATTCCCAGGGTGAATTTCCACCACTTACCAAGAGCTGCAACACCCAGGTTTTAGCTGGGAGCTGCTAACACTATTTTGGCTGCAGAAACCTGCAGCCAGCCCAAATTCCCAGTTTTAACTGGGAATAGCTGCAAACACTAGGAGCGGGCTATTGTGGCTACTGGAATCTGTAGTCGGCACAGACTCCATTTGCCAGCAGGAGCAAAGAATCCGGCCTCATATCAAAAAACCCTCATCAATTCCTTCTTTTACTCAGCATCATCACCTCAGTTTCTGCTGTTTTAGAGCCTCCTTGAGGAATTCTAGTGTTTAAGAATTGAAAACATACACTAGCATTTTAAAGAACACTGGTTCGTAAGATATTCTTAAAATTTTCAGTAGGACTGCCTCAAAACCCAATTCAGGCACTTCTTCACTTCTTGAGAAGTCACTGTTTCTTTCTCATGATTCCAATGGCAACAGAATCTCAGCGTTATTTTAAGGATTAAGTGAGCTAATACCATCACGTCTGTATTAGCTATTGCCACTGATGCCCTGTTGTGGATCAGTAAATAATCAACGTACACTCTCCAGTATCTGTTTTGAGTTCTCAAAATATAAACATCTCCCCTATTAACCTCACTGAAATATTACAGAACCAACAATGAAACTTTAGGCTCTTAAAAGGCATATACTACAGAAGCACCAACTTCTAAATTCACAAGAGAACTACAGTTAAAATATACAAAAATGTATATAAAGCTCTATGTAAAGACTATAAAATATGTGCTTAATACAACTATTCTAAATGGACATAGATTATTTTGTTAAGTAAAGCCAAGCTTCAAAACTCCAAATAAATACTATTATGCTTTAACTTTAAAGCTAATATTTACTGAATGTACTTTACATGCATTATTTCATTTAATCCTCATTTGGATGTTGGGATAGACGCTACTTATCCTCATTTCACAGTGGGGGCTTCAAGTTTCCAAAGGATTAAGTACTAGACCAAGGTCACAGAGTTAATATGTTTCTAGATTCTAAAATATCAGAAAACAGACACCTCACCATGATATGAAAAGATAACCTGAATGCCCTAGTTTTCCCCTTTAAAAAATGATAGTATCTTTACAAATTCTCCAAATATTACAATCTTTAACAAAATACTGAAACTTAGATACTAAGGAAAAGAAATCACTATTATTAGTCTTACATTAAAATGTAAATGCAACAAGGAAAAATACCAGAAGTTACGTGTATAAAGAAAAAGTGGGCTCTGGAATATCCAGAGGGAACCGCCTTCAAGTACTTTAATATATATAGTAAACATACTTAAAATTGATGCCATATCAATCTAATATAACATGTGAAATATTTTTGCTAACTCTGAAGTATATCTAAAAACGCTAAAATTAAACTATAAAAACCCAAAAAGAATTGTCAGTGGTTATATAAGAGAATGTCTTTTATTAGGAAATAAACACTCAAGTGTTTAGAGACAAAGGGTTACATTGCCTCCTTACTCTCAAATGATTAAGGGGGAAATGATTCCTTTGGTTAGATATGTGCTAGACCTTTAGTGCCCCAAGTACAGTTTTCACAAATAAATTACTTCCATGATACTGTAAATAAAAAGAAAAAAGGCAATTATTTTAAGAGAAAGGGACAATGAATGAGAGAGAAAGAAAGAGAGAGAGAGAAATCAACTTTATTTAGTTTTTCACATGGCCTTTGTTGCTGACACTTCCTTGTGTACCTGGTGCTGGGATTCAAATACTTGTCCTTGTGCATGCCAGACAAGCACCATAACTGCTGAGCCACCGCTCCAGCCCAATAACCATATCTTTATCCATAAACCACCTACCTAAAAATGTGTACTATTACACGAATAACGGGGGAAGAGAATAAACGTGGCTAGACGAGCATAAGTGCATCAATTATGTGGGAAGTGGTAGGAAGAAACAACTAAAAATACCCATCCTGCTTATGCTATTACTGTTTTTTTGTTTTGTAGGATTAAATTCATGGTCTTACAAATACTAACAAGCAGGCTCTCTCACCTAGTTATACTGTGCCCCTCTCCATCATGATATCATCTTTATGTACAAAGGATAAGATTACCATTGGTAGACTTAAGTTTAATTAGAAAGAGCACACTTGTTGACAATATCCTAATGAAATACAAATCAAAAAGATGTATTTCAATTCTGAAACTTTGACATTGACTTGACCAACGGGAAAACAAAGTATTTACATTTAAATATAAAAAACATACTAAAAATTCTGATTACATCAATCTGAGGCAGTGTGTTAAATACTTTGTCAGTTATGAACTATATCTAAGAACATTAAAATAAAACTAAAGGGGCTGGAGTAGTGGCTCAGCAGTTAGAGCACTTGCCTGGCAAGCGCAAGGACCCTGGTTCAAAGCCCAGCACCACATACACAACTAAGTGTTGGAAAAACAAAAACCAAAGAAAAAAGAATTCTCTTAAAAAAATAAATAAGGGGGCTGAAGCAGTGGCTCAGCAGTTATGGCACTTGCCTGGCAAGCGCAACAATGCAAGTTCAAACCCCAGCACCACGTGCACAACAAAGTGTCTGAGGAATGAAAGTCACATGAAAAACTAAATAAAGATTGCTTCTCTCTCTCTCTCTCTCCCTTCTTTCTTTAAAATAAATAAATAAATTAAATAAAGCTATAAGAACCCCATAAAAAATTGCCTATGGTTATATAAGAGAATATCTCTATTTTTAGGAAATACACCATCAAGTTTTTTTGAGTGAATTCTATTTTTTGTTTTTCTGATCCTTAGCTGTTAGTTATGCTCTACTGCTGAGCTACTACTGCTCTAGTCCCACCTTCAAGTATTTAATAACAAAGGGGCACAGTGCCTCCAAGTTACTCTCATATGATTCAGGGAGCAAAAATGGAGAGAAATACATATGAAACAAAATGGAATCAATTGGCGAAGACCACTGCGAGTTCCTTGTACAGAACTTTTACTAAATTTCAAACTGAATACTAGCAAAAAGTATTTTTTTAAAAACTTAAATATAATGGGCTGGAGCTCAGTAGTTAAGGCACTTGCCTGGCTTGCGCAAGCAGGCGAGTTCTAACCCCAGTACCACATACACAACGAAGTCTCAGAGCAACGAAGGCCACATGAAAAACTAAAATTGGTTCTCACTGTCCCTCTAAAAAAAAAAAAAATATATATATATATATATACAGAAAATATTTGTTAAATTAGATTATAGATAGGTACTAGAACATTCATTAAATCACGTTTCTTTTTTGGTATCTTCTTTATGATAAAACAAAATTCAAATGATAAAGAACTTTATACTAATTCCAGTAAAATATACTCTGACCACGAAGAATGTTACCTAAGACTACCTTAGGATGATGCTGTGAACCATATGAATCACACAATGTGCCTTGCTCGTTCGTGTCCATCCCTTCCTCTAGATTGTAGTTTTAACTAACAGGTTAGGTATCCCTATTTACAACCAAAGAAGGAATATTCTGAAAAGGACTTCTATGAAATGAAAAAAAAGAACCAAACACATTATGGCAACAGAGGACAAAATGATGTCTTGAGAATATACATTAACTGAAAAAGAGAAGAAAATCAAGAAAAAGAAACCTTCTGTATCTTAATATGGATGTAATTAAATGGGTCTATACATATGTAAAATGTTATGAGGCTTTAAGAATACTAACTGTATGTATATTACATTACATCTACTTTTTTTAAGTATAAAAAGTGCTCAGAACAGAACTTCTTGGTTCAAATCCAGAAATATACAATCCAATAAACTGAAATAGATTATACTGGCACTTGGATTTATAACCAGTCCTTATAATTCTGTTCAACCTGAGTCTACTTCTGAGTTTTTTGGGATTTTTGTTGTTGTTGGGTTATTTTCTTCTTTAAGAATAATCATTAGGGCTGGAGCGGTGGCTCAGCGGTTTCGGCGCTTGCCTGGCAAGCACAAGGACCCGGGTTCAAACCTCAGCACCACGTACACAACCAAGTGTTGGAGCAACTAAGGTCATGTGAAAAACTAAATAAAGTTGTTTCTCTCTTTCTCTGTCTCTCTCACTGTCCCTCTCTCTTTAAAAAAAAAAAAAAAAAAAAGAATAATCATTATAGGGTTGGAGTGGTGGCTCGGCAGTTGAGGCGCTTGCCTGGCATGCTCGAGTACTCAAGTTCAGGCCCTAGCACTACGTGCGCGATAATGTCGCGGAGCAACGAAGGCCATGTAAAAAACTAAATAAAATCGCTTCTCTTTCTCTTTCTCACTGTCCCTCTTAAAAAAAATAATAATAATTATTATAGACTTGAGTAGAAGGTATACATAAATACATAAGATCAAGGTGTATGCAAGGAAGAACAAAGAACTGGCTGCCAAGAATCCAACCAAGTAACATGAAATCTTGATAAATCTATAAAATTAACTGTTATACAAAGGTCTAGAAGTTTCTATCAACCACTGAAAAAAGAAAATGGTGTATATATACACAACAATACTATATTAATCATAAAAAAGAACAAACTTCATAGCTGGGCACTGTGACACACACCTGTAATCCCATTGACCCAGGAGGCTGAGGCAGAAGGATCACAAGTTTGAGGCATCTTAGTGAAACCCTGCCTCAAAATAAACAAAAAGAAAACTAAAAGGGCTGGAGATGTAAAGTGAGCCTGGGTTCAATCACCAGTACTAAAAAAAAAAAAAAAAAAAAAAAACCTGTCATTTGCAGCAACATGGATGAACCTAGAAAACCTTACGTTAAATGAAACAAAGTAAGATATGTAGAAAGCTTCCACACAATCTCACTCATACATATGTGAAATTTAATAAGTTATCACAGAGGAAGCATACAGAATGGTAGTTATCAGATTTAGGTGATTAGGAAGGAGAAGCAGATGGGAAGATATATTGGTATTGGTCAAAGTATATAAAATTCTAGATAAACAGGAAGACTTTTAAAAAAAAGAATCAATTTTATTTAATCTTTCATTTGGCCTTTGTTTCTCCAACACTTGGTTGCATATGTGGTGCTAGGGTTAGAACCTGGGTCCTTGTGCATGCCAGGCAAGCGCTCCAACCGCTGAGCCACCATTCCAGCCCAGGAGGACTATTTTTTTTTTTTTAATGTCCTGAAAAATAAGAAACAAAGTACACGAGCACTTGCCTTGAAGGGGAGAAGTATCAGGAAAGAAATAAAAACTTAATAGTTATTGAGCTTCATTTTGGAACAATGAAAGCTCTGAAGTTAAGATAATGGCTCAGTTAAAAAAAAAAAAAGATGATGGCTCACAATTCTGTGAACAAACTAAAAACCATTGCATTTTACACTTTGAATGGGTGATATATGATTTGTAAATTACATCTCCATAAAGCTGTTTTCAAAGGAGGGAATGAGGCCCACAAATAGGTTAGATATGCTCCTCCTTCCTCTAATGTTATAGTCAGTTTCCTAGGAAAAAAAATAAAAATAAAGATCCCTCTGTCCCTTTGGGAAAGGCTATGGGAATATGTTTTAAAGACATAGCTTTGGACTGAGTATGGTGGTACACGCCTATATTCCTAGCAACTAAGGAGGCTGAGGCAGGAGGATCACTGGTTCAAAGACAGCCTCAGCAACTTAGCGAGGCCTTGAGCAATTTAACAAGATCCTGTCTCAAAATAAAAAATAAAAAAGGCTGGGGATGTGGCTCACTGGTTAAGCACCCCTGGGTTCAATCCCTACTGGAAAAAAAAACTTTTAATATAGTATCATTTTGAATGTTGTCCTTTGTTCAAAGTAATATTATCTATATACAGAAAAATATGAGCAAAAAAAAAAAAAAATCAATGGTTAACAAGACCATGAAACTAATGTTTAAAGGGCAAATACGAAAACGGATAAGGGTCAACAATTCAGCTACTGCTATCTTCCTTCACTGGCCTATATCTCATTTCAGAGATTCACTATTAACTTCGTGTCAATATTTCTACCGCAGAATTCTACACACAAAAAAAGAACATTTAGGGGCTGGAGCAGTGGCTCAGCGGTGACGGTGCTTGCCTGGCATGCGTGAATACACAGGTTCAAACCCCAGCACCACATACACAGCTAAGTCTCAGAGCACCAAAAGCCACATGCAAAACTAAACAAAAAATTATTCTATTTCTCTCTCTCACAGTCTCTCTCTCTTTAAAAAAAAAAAAATGTATTAAGTAGTGAAGCAAAGTTACCATGTCACCATTCAGAAACAACTCTTAACTGACAAAATTCAAGATTTGAACCAGTAATTATTCATTTTTATGTTCTTAATAACACAATATAATCATAAACTCAGAAGCCCTCATAAAAGATCTAGTAACAAATGTTTATATTAAATTCTCCAAGAGGCAAGAAAAATAACCTATAGTGAAAAGTAGATCAGATCGGTAATTCACTGGCGTAGAGAGAGAGAAAGAAACAAATGCCAAAAGGCATGTAGAACCCTGTTAGCAGTAATGGGAATAGTCTATATCTTGACTGGGCAGTGATTTTATTAAGTATATACATTTGTCAAAATAAGCTAGGTGAATTTTGTTGTACACAAATTTACCTTAATAAAGTTCACTTTAAGGCTGGAACGGTGATTCAGCAGTTACAGTGCTTGCCTGGCATGCATGAAGACGCAGGTTCAAATCCCCAGCACCATGTACACAAGTGGTGGAGCAACGAAAAGTCACATGAAAAACTAAATAAAATTGATTCTTTTTCTCTCTCTCACTGTCCATCTCTAATAATAATAATAAAGTTCACTTTAAAAAGCCAAAGTATAGCCAGGTGCAGTGGCACAACCTATAATCCTAGCAACTCAGGAGGTTGAGACAAGATGATTGGGAGTTCAAAGCCACCCTCACAAAATTAGCAAAGCCCTAAGCAACTCAGTAAGAACCTATCTCAAAAATAAGACGTACAAAGTGGGGCTGGAGCAGTGACTCAGCAGTTATAGCACTTGCCTGATATGTGCTAGGACGTGGATTCAAACCCCAGCACCATGCACACATCGAAGTGTCGGAGCAACAAAAGCCACATGAAAAACTAAATGAAACTGATTCTCTCACTGTCCCTCTCTTTAAATAAATAAATAATAAAATAAATAAAAACAAAGGGCTGGGGATGTGACTCCATGGTTAAGTGTCCCTGCATTCAATCCCTGGCACCAAAAAAAAAGTAAAATATGCAGACACAAGTCAAGCTTTAAAATATTATCAGGAAATTAAATACTAATAAACAAATTCAGTGAATTTGATTTAACTTAAATTAAAACCCTATGTGTCACCCAGAGTCCTCTGGCCATCACCTGCTGTACCCTTGATACACTACTTCTACTATTCAACCATTTGCCCAACTATAGAAGAATTTCAAATTATAAACCTTCCCTTTAAGCATTAGAATACCTTTAAAACTGGCAAATCCAAGTAACAAACTGCACACTTTTATAACTTATCCGTAAAACAAAAATCTAAAAAAAGTACATCCACTAAAAAACTTGTTACATTCCATTGGGGGCCTTGAAAACGACAAAAGAATACTGGGAAATAATATTAGTCATATAATATTATTATATAATGCGCATGTATGTATATATAAAAATGAATCCCACCATCATGTATAATTATAATGTGCCAATATAAATGGGGAGGATAGAAAAACGTCAAAGGATAAACAATTACTGAGTAAATGCAAATGTTCAACAAATATGAAAATATCTCATCCTCATTTTCAGAAAAAAATGGAAATTGGAATATATCGATTTTTCACCCCAAAATCTGGCAAAAAGTAGATGGGAATGGTGGTATATACCTACAATCCCGGCTATTGGGAGGCTAAGCCAGGAGGATCAACATTTTTAAGTCCAGCCTCAGCAATTTAGTGAGCTCTTGTCTCAAAATAAAAAAATAAAAATGGCTGGGGATTCAGCTCAGTGTCAGAATGCCCCAGGTTCAATGCCCAGTGCTACAAAAACTAAATAAATAAAATATATATAGGTAAAATATATATATATGTTAATTTCAAGCACAGGTACTAGTGTGAAAAAGTGACTACTCATATACTTTTTGAAATGGTGAACTAGTTACTCTGAAGACCACATGATTTTTTTTTTTTTTAAAGAGGACACAGAGAGAGAGAGAGAATTTTATTTAATTTTTCATCTGATTTTCATTGCTTCGACACTCAGTTGTACATGTGGTGCTGGAGTTCAAACCCAGGTCCTCACACATGTCAAGCAAATGCATAACCACTGAGCCAGCATTCCAGCCCCTCATTAAGTTATTTTGAATAGGAGTTCATCAAGTATTTTTGTGTTCCAAAGGGCATAATCATACAGGGAAAATTCCACCCAAGGATAAAGCATTTTTATCTGTAGTAAATAATTCCTACAACTCAAGAATGCTTCAAAGTTCCCAATTAAAAAATAAGCTAATGACCTCAATAGACATTTTTCCAAAGAAGATATACAAATGATCATAGACCCATGGAAAGATGCTCAACATCTTTAGGCATTAAGGAATTATCACTCAAAACCACAATGAGATACTTCAAAACCACTAGGATGGCTATATTCAAAAAGACAAATAGGGCAGCGGGGTATACAGTTCGCTGGTAGAGCACTTACCTAACATGCACTAGGCCTTGGGTTCAAACCCCAATATGATGGGGAAAAAAAAATTTTTTTTAAGAGAGAGGGACAATGAGACAGAGAGAAATATCAACTTTATTTAGTTTTTCATGTGGCTTTCATTGCTCCAACACTTTGTTGAATATATGGTCCTGGGGTATGAACTCAAGTCCTCGCACATGCACAGTAACCACTGAGCCACCACTTTAGCCCCAATTTTTTTTTAAATGTAGTCAAGGACACAGAGAAACTGGAACCCTAATAAATTACTGGTAGGAATCTGAAATGGTATACCTCCCTTGTGGAAAAGAGCCTAATAGTTCCTCAAAAAATTAAACATGATTACCATATGACTCAGCAATTTCAATCCTAGGTATATACCCAAAATAACTAACATGTCCACACAGAAACCTGTACACAAAAGGTTCATAAAAACAGTATTCTTAATAGTGAAAAAATGAAAATAGCCACTGAATGGATAAATGAGTAAACAAAATATGGTATAACCATAAAATGGAATACTGTTAATCAGACATTAAAACCAACAAAATACTGACAAAACACTTTAATGTAGATGAACATTAAAACATTACACTAACTGAAAAAAAGATTGAAAAGGTGCACATACTATATAATTTCATTTACTTGAAATATCCAGAATAGGCAAATCCCCAGGAACAAAAGTTCAATTAGTGGCTACCAGGGATAGAGAGGATGAAAGTAGAGGAAACTAAAGTTACTGCTAAAAAGAATAGGATGTTTGGAGGGTTCTAACATTAGATAGTAGTGATAACTGCACAACTCTGAATAAACACTGCTATATTGTATATTTAAAAGGCTATTTTATAGTATAAAATTATCTTCCAAAGTCATTTGTTAAATAAAAATAACAATTTTACATTCTTATTCTTTTGTTCCTTTTCTTTAATACAGGATTTGTGCCTGTGAGGTGTATTTGCAATTATCTACTACAACTACACTCAATTTCATATCAATGTATCTTCAAGGCTCACACCATCTGCAATATTTACCTGTCTTTGTATCTAGATAAAACACAGGAGACACAAAGTAACGTCGGCTTCTTTAAAAATTTTTTTTAAAAAAAACAACTGCTGCTGCTGCTGCTGCTACTACTACTACTACTACCACCACTACTAGAGAGACTAAGGAACATGTTGCTCAGAGGCACACACACATAAGACTATGGGCTTCATCCCTACCATGGCAAAAGAAGAAAAAAAAAAAGGAAAAAGAGAAAAATGTTAAGTCTATTACCTAGGACAACCAAATCAATTATAAACATCTGTATAGATAACCAAGTTAATGATGTCATAAAATCTAACCATTCTATTCATGATCCTAACTACAAAAAAGTGGAGATCTGGAGGATGTAACACCAAAAAAAAGGAAATTAAGAAAACAATTCCATGTACACTAAAATAAAAAATAAACATACATTTACGTATAAACTTAAGAAGCCAAAGACTAATACATTTATAACTACAAAATGCTGCCCAAATAAGTAGGAAGATAATCATGTGAAGATGTCAATACTACCCAAAGTCACCTACAGATTCAATACAATTCCTACCAAAATTTCAATTTTTTGTAGAAACGGACAATTTCATCCTAATGTATGCATGCAATTTCAAAAGACCATATAAAGCTAAAACAAACTTGAAAATCAAGAACAATGTTGGAGAACTCACATTTCCTGATTTCAAAATATTATACAAAGCTACAAGTCAAAGCAGTGTGTAGGGACTACGGTTCAGTGACAGAACACCTGCTGAGCAGGCATAATAAAGCTCTAGGTTTGATTCCTAGCACCACAAAAAAAAGTGCGGAAACTAGCATAGATATATAAGTCAATGGAATGGACTACGAGAGCCCAGAAATAAATCATTAATTATACAGTAGTCCCCCTTATCCAGTTTCACTTTGTGTGATTTCAGGTACCTGAGTTCAACCACAGTACAAAAATATTAAATATTAAAATTCCAGAAACAATTTACGAGTTTTAAACTGCATACTATTCTGAGTACCATAATGAAACATCACTCTATCCCAGAACACAAATCATTGCCTTGTCCTCCATTTATACTACATGTATTATTAGTCACTTATTAACCATGTCAACCATCAAATCAAATATTGCAGTATCAGAATGCTTATGTTCAAGTAACTCTTATTCATTGTCTAACACTATACCACAAAGACTGACATTCATCTCACTTCATCACACAGGTGTTATAGCATCTCATCATGACAGGAAGGACTAGTATGGTACAAAAAGATACTTTGAGAGGAAACCACATTCATGTAACTTTTATTACAGTATACTGTTATTAATTGTTCTCTTTTATTAGTAGTTGTTATTTTTTATTAGCTACTGATAATCTCTTACTTAGCCTACTTTGTAGGTATTATGAAAAAAATTGATAAAAACATTGTATACACAGGGTTCATTACTATTCACAGTTTAAGGCATCTATTAGTCTTAGAACATCCCATCCATGGATAAAAAGCATCTAGCAGATGATCCAACTACAATTAACAAAGATACCAAGACCATTCAGTATGAAAAAGATAATCTTTTCAATAATTAGTTCTGTGGAAACCATATGTGCCTAACAAAACAATAAAAATGGAACCTTACCTTACATCAAATATAAAAATTAAGTCAAAATGGATCAAAGACCTAAGCATAAGAATTAAAAACTATAAAACTCTTAAGAGATTTCTGTTGTTTTTGTTTTTTTCCTCCGGCCATTGCAGTGTGTGCACTCTATTCAGTTCCTTATGTAATCCTCTCTTAAGACTTTCAGGATCAAGCAATTCCTGGCAAAGACACCAAAGCAAAAATCGTCCCATTCCCCAGTGCATTCAAATGAAAACTGGTAATAAAATCAGGTACATTACAGAACCAAGATGGGTCTATAAGGAATTACATGAAATGGCACACACTCATGTCGTAACAAGGTTCTGATCATCTTGTCATGTCAAGCTGAAAATGTCACCACTTTCTAGATAGTTACTATTTAACTGGGAATGTGAGGATGCTTTAGATACAAAGGTGGTGCAGTACTGATTTTGCTTGGTTTGGTAGTAAATGTGAAACATTTGGTGGGGGGAAACTTAGAAGGAAGTAAGAAACGCTTCATAATGCTGCATTTAGCAATGATTCTTTGAATATGACAACCAAAGGTAAAAAATACTGTAGAAAGAGCAAAATACTCTAACAAAAGTTATGTCAATGTGATTTCCTCTCTCAAAATTTCTTGTACTGGACTCATCTTTCCTGTCATGATGTGAGATGATACAATGCCTATGTGATGAGGCAAAGAGAGTGAATGACAGAGGCTTTGTGATATAGTGTTAGGCTATGAGTAAGGGATACCTGAACACAAGCACTGATATGGCAACAGTTAATTTAATGGCTGACATGGCTACTGAGTACAGGACAAAGAAAAATGAACTACTACAACATGAAAATCTTTTGTGTATCAAACAGCACTATCAACAGAATACAAAGAAAACAAACAATAGGAGAAAATGTGTAAAACATGTATCTGATAAAGAATTAATATCCAGAATACACATAAATATGTATATGTCATAGTTATATGCATATATAATATATAGATATGAATTATATATTGAGGGGGTACTGGGGACTGAACCCAGGGTATTTAACCACTAAAGCACATTCCTATCCCTTTTCTGCTTTTGAGACAGGAGCTCACTATGTTGCTGAGACTGGCTTTGAACTTGTGATCCTCCTGCCTCAGCCTCCTGAGCCACTGAAATTACAGGTATGTACCAGCACATCGGGCCAGAGTATATTTTAAAATTTCTACAACTCAACAACAACAATCATAAAAACAAAGTACATGGTTGTGGATTTAATGCCCCATACACAAATTTCAAATGTTGAAGCTCTACTCCCTAATGTGACAATATATTTGGAGGTAAGATCTTTACAGCTGCAATGAAGGTTAAGTAAAATCATTCACTGAGCCATGATCCAGCAGGATTATTGAGCTTACTCTCCAAGAGTAAACACTGAACATTGTCAGAACATTGATCTTGAACTTTTCAGCCTCCAGACTAAGAGAAAATAAAAGTTCTCATTTAAGTCACCGAGCCTGCAGTACTTTGTTATGGTAGCCTGGAAAAACTAGCACAAACCTGTTCCAAAGAAGTTATTAGAAAAAAAAAAAAAAAACTAAGTACCAGAAAAGATGCTCAATATCACTAGTCGTTAGAGTCAAGCAAATCAAAACCACGAGATACCATGTCACGTCCATTAGAATTGATATTTTTTAAAATAAACTTAAGACTAAGTATTGATTAGGATATAGAAAAATAAGAACCCTTGAACACTACC
Source organism: Aplodontia rufa (assembly GCA_004027875.1). Taxonomy (NCBI): domain Eukaryota; kingdom Metazoa; phylum Chordata; class Mammalia; order Rodentia; family Aplodontiidae; genus Aplodontia; species Aplodontia rufa. Next base: position 40,261 of record PVKS010011363.1, on the reverse strand, counting down.
AGTAGAAATGTAAAATACAGCCACTATGGAAATGGCATGGAGATTTCTCAAAAACTTAAATATAATCGTGATTCAACAATTTCACTGCTGGGTATACATCAAAATAAAAGCAGGAACCTGAATGGGTATTTGTACAATAATGTGATTAACAGCATTATTCTCAACAGCTTAAAGACAGAAAAGTCAACTATCCATTAATGGATGAATAAACAAAGTGTGATACACATATATAATGGTATTATTCAGTTTTTTAAAGAAAAACAATTCTGACCCATGCTACAACATAAATGAACCTTGAAGACATTAAGCTAAGTAAAATAAGGGAGTCACAAAAGAACAAATACTATATGTTTCCACTTGTGTTGAGTAATAAAGTTCACAGAGAATGTGCATGGTGGTTCCCAGGGACTAGAGGGAGGGGAAAATGGATAATTAGGGTTTAATAAATACAGAGTTTTAGTTGAAAATTCACATTGTTGTATAACTCTTGCCATCATCCATTTTTAGAAGTTATACAACAATGTGAATATACTTACATGCCACAAAACAATACACTTGAAAAAAACGTAATAAGGTGAGTTTAAAATTTCAGAAAATGAGCAATCCATTGAAAAAATCGTAAGCTCTTTAAAAAGAAACTGCCCAAAAGACAAACCGATATGAAGATATTGTACCAATTTTAAAAAATACTGTAAATTACTACATGCACAAAAAAATGAAGTTGTTAAAACTGACAAACTGAATTTATAAACTGTGTGTGCTGAAGCACAAGCATGCTAAGAATCGAATCCTGGTCCATATGCATCCTAAACATGTACTCTACCACTAAACTACCTCCCCAGTACTTTAAGCTTTTGTAAAAACTCTTTAGAATAAACAAAACTGATAGGCTTTACAAAATTTAGCAAAACCTGAAGAAACTAAAGTCATTCAGATACCTTCAAAGATAACTATCAAAAGGCAAAAGACAATCAGAAGGAAAAGAAAACTCCTTAAAGTTTACCTTTTTTTTTTTAAAGAAAGGACAGTGAAAGCAAGACAGAGAGAAAAGCAATTTTTTTATTTAGTTTTTCATGTGATCTTCATTCCTCAGACACTTTGTTGATTACATAGTGAGTGCTGAGGCTTGAACTCGCTAGTTGCGCACACCAGGCAAGCGCCGTAACCACTGAGCCACTGCTTCAGCCCAAAGTTTACCTTTGTATTTAGTCAGTATTTTTAGGCCAAATGTGATTTAAACCTATGCTTTAGGGGCTGGAGCAGTGGCTCAGCAGTTGGGGCGCTTGCCTGGCATACGCAAGTACGCAGGTTCGCACCCCAGCATCACACACACAAATTGTCGAAGTGTCGGAGTAACATGAAAAACTAAATAAAATTGATTCTCTTTAAAAAAAGAAAAAGAAAGAAGTGTGAGAAAGAATCAACTTTATTTAGTTTTCCATCTGGCCTCTGTTTCTCTGACATTTAGTTGCGTATGTGGTGCTGGGGTTTGAACCTGGGTCCTTGTGCTTGCCAGGTAAGTGTTCCAACAGCTGAGCCATTGCTCCAGCCAAAAATAAGTTTTACAAAAGCTGAGTGGGTGGTGTATGCCAGTAATACCAGCAATTCAGGAGTCTGAGACAGGAAGATCACACATCTAAAACCAGTCTAGATAACTTTGTGAGAATCTGTCTCAAAAAACAAACAAAAAAAAAAGTTTGGGATGCAGCTCAGCAGTAGAGCACACCTGTTCTCAACCCACAGTACTGCAAAAAACAAAAACAAAACAAAAAAAAAACACTTTAAAGCTCTGTTGGGCATAGGTGGCATACGTTTATAATTCCTGTAGCTTGGGAAGAACAGTCAAGAGGATCACAAGTTCAATCAGCTTCAGCAATTTAGGGAGGCCCTATCTCAAAAAGTGCTAAGGATGTGGCTCAGTGATTAAGTGCCCCTGGGTTCAAGTCCTGGTTTAAAAAAAAAAAAAGCTTTATCCATAATAAGCCCACAATACTGTTCTTCCCATTATTTCCTTTGCCCAATATTCTCTATCATTCAAAACATTTAGGTTTTTTTATTTAACTTTATATATCAAATCATATCCTTTTTGTTACATAGATGCAAAATCTAAGTACCAAACAAATTTAACACAACATCCAAATATCCTAAATACCAGTAATATTTCAGGTAACAAAACTGGACATATAAATTTAGCAGCATACTATTTATTAAAATTCCACATTCAGGAGCTAGAGCGGTGGCTCAATGGTTGGAGCACTTCCTGGCATGATCGAGTTCAAACCCCAGCACCATATACACAACAACCAATTTAAACCCTGGTATCCTGCTTCCAGGTACCCTTCCGCTTTGTGGAGACTCTGCTCTTCTTCCTTAAAGGTAATTCTACTCCTTTTACTCTTCCCTTCCATGGTTGTCTGTGGATTTTATTCTTCAAGTTGAAAAGATAAGAACCCAGAAGCCTGGCGCAAATTTCCATGGTGTATTTCCACACCAAGCGCTGTAACACACCACTCAATAGTAGTGGGTGAAAAACCAACTCTTAGTGGGTAGCTGCTAACACTTTCAGCTGCAGAGATCTGCAGCCAGCCCAAATTCCAGTTTTAATTGGGAATAGCTGCAAATACTATAAACGGGCTACAGGCACAGAGATCTGCAGTGAGCCCAAATTCCATTCACCAACAGAAGCATAGAATCCAGCCTCATCTCAAAACCTCCGCATTGATATTGATATTTGTCCCAAGAATATTAAAAGCAATAATTTTCGATTTTTACCTTAAACTAAAATGTCCCTGGAAAAGAGGGAATAAATAAGACACTATAACTGACTATATAAACAGACAATCCTTTCCTTCTATCCTTAAAAGCAAACAGCATTTCTGTATTTCTTAGAATCCATAAGGAGCTGAAGCAGTGGCTCAGCAGTTCAAGTGCATGCCTGGCACATGCAGAACCCGGGTTCAAACCCTAGCACCACATACGCAACTGTCAGAGAAACAAAGGCCAGATGAAAAAATTAATAAAACTCATTCTCTCTCACTCTGTCCCTCTCTTTTTAAAAAGAAAAATAGCAATGGGGCTGGAGCAGTGGCTCAGTGGTTACAGCGCTTGCCTGTCATGTGTGAGAGGACCTGGATTCAAATCCCACATACACAACTAAGTGTCGGAGCAATGAAAACCAGATGAAAAACCTAAATAAAATTGATTCTCTGTCCCCTCTCTTAAAAAATGAAAAATAAAAAATAATCCGTAATAAGTAGCATTTTTAATTAAAATTCCTTTACTCTTAACATATAACATGTATATTCCCTTTAAATTAAGGGTTGACTAAGATTTTGGTAAAACCCCCATGTCAAAACTAAGTAGAAGGGGCTAGAGAGGTGGCTCAGTGGTTATGGAGCTTGCCTGGCATGTGCAAGCACATGAGTTCCAACCCCAGCACCACATACACAACGAATTCTTGGAGCACTGAAGGTCACACTAAAAACTGAATAAAATTGATTCTCTTTTTCTCTCACCGTCCCTTTAAAAAAAAAAAAAAGCAAAAAAACAGCGCACACACGCTAAGTAGATTATCAACCATCCAGAAAATCTACCTACCTGATGTAAAAAAAGTACTGGAGTAATTTCTCAATTCCTATTCCTTTTCCTTCATAGGCCACTAACTAAATGAAATGAGAAACTATACCATGTTCAACACTACATCCAGAGTCTTTTACCTAAAGTTCCATATGCATTGTACTAATAAGCCTTAGCCTTCCTTTCCTGCAAAGGAAAACAGTAACAATATTAAAGCGAAAGATGTTTCAAGGCAAGAAAAATATTTCAAAGAATTCCTACCTGCTAATCCACAAGTATAATTTTAAAGTTCAAAATTAATTTGAACTCATGGAAACTATGTAAATCAGATGATCAATTTAAATATGCCTGCTTAACACCATGGATTTATTTCTCAGTACAAGAAGAAAAATGTTACCATCAGGAGATTGGTGTTAAGAAAGAACTATACATTTGTATAGTTCCAAGAGCACAAGTACAGATAATGCTCTTCAAGTTCATATCATGACAGATAATACCAGCAATTACTAATCTTTTCTAAATTAAACACTTTAATTCTCTGCATTAGCAACATAAAGCTATGATAATTTCAGAGGGGAAATATTTTACAATTTCAAAATACATAAGCAACATCCTTTTACCAAGTAATCTCTTGACAGCTATTGGAAACTCATTTAATCCAAATACTATTTACTCATAAGATTTTCCATGGGGGAAACAGGAACAGGGGAAACCCAAGCTGGGCATCCACAATTTGGCATTACCCCTGGATAACTAAGTATATATACATTGGTTATTGATGGTTTGATAATGTTTCCCCCTCAATTGTATCTCTATATACATCTAATAAAAAAAAGAAAAGAAGTGAAAATAGAAAAAAAAAAGATTTTCCAGGTACCCATAGAGCCTATATATCTACACATATTGTCAATACGATAATTTACCCAAAAAATTATTTTTACAAGACAATAAAAACCTAAATTGAAAGCATAAATAATGTTTCTATAATTTTACCTAGAAATAAAGATAAAATGAGGGGAAATTGTCTTCATTTGTCATTTTTTTAAGAGAATTTTATCTTTCATCTATTTTGTTTTTCCTCCACTTAGTTGTGTATACGGTACTGGGAATCAAACCCAGGTCCTCATGCATGCCAGCCAACCATTCTACCATTGAGCCACCTCTCCAGCCCTCATCTATCAATATTTAAATACCAAATCTGGCACAAAAACTTGTTCTAGTGAAATAAATGATCTGGTAAACAAGGATGGTTCAGTTTAATAGGTAGATGAAAACCACACATTATGAAGTCAAAATGCAAATCCCACTGTAATTTTTAAAATCTTATCTAAAGGGGTTTTTTCCCCTATGACTGAACACTGGATTAGTTCTGCTAAAATAAATCTGAAGTTTGTAGACCTAAATAACAACCCAACTATGAAATAACTTTTGACACTTCTCTTTATGTCTCCTTAATATAAAAATTAGCCATTTTCAATCACTTTTTCTCCTCCAATGCCAAAGGAGATTTTCAAGAGCCTAGTCCTCTTGAATTATTTCCATATTCTAATGAATTCCAGGTGGTAGAGCCAAGTGAACATCTTTTATTAAATGTGTTATAGAACAAGAACACAATAATCCATAATTGAGGGGCTGGAGCGGTGGCTCAGCAGTTATGGCACTTGCCCAGCATGAGTTCAAACCCCAACACCCAAATACACAACTAAGTGTCAGAGCAACGAAAGCCATGTGAAAAACTCAATAAAAAAATGAGTCTATCTCTCCCTCTCTCTGTCCTTCTCTCTTAAAAAAAAAATGCCTTTCATTTAAAAAATAATAATCCATAATTGATTAGTGTAGTCATATATCTTAAAGCTCAAACTACTGATAGTGTAGAGGCTGGTGAAACAGTTCCGTTTATTGACTGTAGGCATTAAAAACCAACTGGTAAAATAGTGGATCCCAGGTACTGATTATAATCCTATTACAAAGGCTAATTTTTATTTTACATAAAATCTAGTAATGGGGCTGGAGCAGTAGCTCAACAATTACAGTGCTTGCCTGGCATGCATGAGGACACAAGTTTGAACCCTAGCACCACATACACAATGAAATGTCGGAGCAATAAAGGCCACATGAACAGCTAAATTTGATTTTCTTTCTCTTCAACAACAACAAAAAAAAATCTAGTAATGAACAATTAGAACATGCATATTGTCTACACCAGGATAACTGCTGCAAAAGGCTGCCTACAAAACAATTTATTAGTTTGTGAAATAGATTGATATGGTTCTTACCATACAGAATCCTGTATTTACAAAAGGTTGAATTAGTCTGGCCATGGAGTAACTTGCTTTGAGACTAGCCCCCTCACCATAAACAACTAAAAAATTGGCAAAATACATGCAACAACTATTCTTAAATGCTGGACAAGACCAAAGAACTGTGATTCCTGAAAGAAACAAATTACCTGAGCCCTATGATAGTCCAAGTTTTGTGCTTCCAGGCACTTTCCAGACTACAGCCAGAAAGAGGAAATCTGAGAATCCAAGGAGAGCAGAAACCCAGTCTGAAAATAAAGTGAATTTTGGAAGCCTTCAACAGCTGTAATTTGTGACACACCCTTTTACTTTACTAGTTAAACTAGCTTCACATGCAACGGGTGAGATTCTGTGGACAAAGAAATAATCATTAGGTAACAAGCAACTACCTGGGAACTATAAACTTAAGTACCAGAGTTTACACAGGTGTTTTGGTTCTGATCAACTGAAGACATTTTATTTAACTCAGAGCATTCAGCTGAGACCTTATAAGGTAGGCTAAACTAGCCCTATGGCAAAGATCCCTTTCTCAGCCCACTCTAACAAAGTTGTTTGTTTTTTAAGAAAGAGAATCAATTTTATTTAGTTTTTCATATGCCTTTCGTTGCTCTGACATTTCATTGTGTACATTGTGATGGGGTTCAAACTCATGTCCTCACCCATGCCAGGCAAGCACTGTAACTGCTGAGCCATTGCTCCAGCCCTCTAAAAAGTTTTAATAAAAACAAGTCTTGGGCTGGTATGGTGGTTCAGCGGTTAAAGCACTTGCCTGGAATGCACAGGGACTCAGGTTCAAACTCCAGCACCACATGCACAGCTAAGTATTGGAGAAACAAAAACCAGATGAAAAAATAAATAAAAATTAATTCTCACATGCATGCACGTGCTCTCTCCCTATCTTTAAAAATAAAGACAAGTCTTGATGAACTCAGAAGAATACATCTTTCCTGTTTAAAGTAGATAGAAATAACAATGAACTGTGGTATTATGGTCTAGATATTAGGTGTACCCCGAAAGCTCATGTGTGAGATAATGCAAGAAGTTTACAGATTAAATGATTGGGTTATGAGATCCTTAACCCAATCAGTGAACTGATGCCCTGATAGGGATTACCCGGTGAAAGCTATAGGCAGGTAGGGTGTGGCTAGAGGAGGTGGGCCACTGAGGGCATGTTTTTAGGGCTTATATAGTGTGTCTGTAGGAAGGGAAGCTCTCTTTCTCTGCTTCCTGGTGCCATTTCCCCAGCTGCTTTCCTCTGCCACATATTCCACTATGATGTCCTCTGCCTTCACCTCAGGCCCCAAGAATGGAATCAGCCATCTACAGATTGAAGCCTTTGAAACCGTGAGCCCCAAAATACACTTTTCCTCAAAATTGTTCTCATCAGGTCTTCTGGTCACAGCACTGAAAAAGCTGACTAAAACATGAGTTTTGTAATGTATTAGAAATAAAATGTAGAACAATAGCAAAATGCAAAGGAGGTAGAAAAAACTATCACAGGGTTCTTATTTAATGCATCAAACAATAAAGTTTAAAGTAGTCTGTGCTTACTGCAAACTACGGGAATCATTGAAAAAATAAAACAGGGCTGGGGATGTAGTTCAATGCTAAGCATGCACTCTACCACTGAGTTAGATACCCAGCACCACAAAATAAAAACTACAATTAAACAAGCATAGGGCTAGAGTGGTGGCTCAGCGGTTACGGCACCTGACTGGCATGCACAAGGACATGGGTTGGAACCCCAGCACCACACATACAACAAAGTGTCAAGCAACAAAAGCCACATGAAAAACTAAAATTTTTTCTCTGTTCCCCTCTATTTAAAAAAAAAAAAAAAAGCATAGCTAATACACTAGAGGTGATAAAATGAAATATTCCAAAACATCTATTCTTTGTTTTTCTCTTATTGATTGGATGAGATAAATAGCAAGCCAGGTGCAGTGACACATCTGTAGTCCCAGCTACTAGGGAGACTGAGGCAAAAGGATCATAAGCTAAAGACCAGCCTGGACAACTTAAGTGAGATCCTGTCTCAAAAAGGCCGGGGCTATATAGCTCAGTGGTAGAGGGCCACTGGGTTCAATCCCCGGTACAAAAGAAAAAACAAGCGTCAAGATGGTTGACTCAAACCTAATCATGCAGTACTTAAATTTAAGTAGACCTTTTAAAGACATCCATTACAAAGTAGAAATTGGCCAGGCACAGGGTTGCACACCTGTGCTCCCAGCTATTCAGGAGGCTGAATAAGGAAGATCATCAAGTTCAAAACTAGCCAGGGCTGAGAATGTAGCTCATTAGCAAGGTGCTTGTCTGCTATACTCCAGGCCCTGGATTTAATTCCTAGTATTGGGGCTGAGGAGGGTTGGCCTACAAAACAAAGACCTACTAAATGTTAATTGTAAGGAAACACTACAAATGTAGACACATTAAAAGAAAAGGATGGAAAAAGATACACCATGTAGATAGTAGTCATAAGAAAGCTACAAAAGCAGTATTTATGACAAAGTCTTGGAGGCAGCAAATATTACCCACATAAAAATGGAACAAGTCATTATGATAAAAATAGCTTACTGAACAAGCTTAACAATCCTAAATAACTATACAACTAAAAACAACTTCAAAATAAAAAGCAAAAACTGGCAAAACTGAGTTTACAATTGTAATTTGTTTTTGTTTGTTGGGTTTTTGTGTGTGTGTGGAGGGAAAGGTTTTCAGTGCTAGCATGGAACCTAAGGTCACACGTGGTAGGCAAGTGCTCTACCACAGAACCACATTCTCAGCAGAGTTTGTGATTTTAGCAGTCTTCTCTCAGTAACTGACAAAAACAAAAAAAATAGAAAATGATATAAAAAATTTGAATAACACTGCCCACCAATAACTGGTATCTACCTGCAGAATACGTGAACATTCACCATGACTGACCATATTTCTCATTACAAAACATCTCAAATTCAAAACACTGAAATCCTATAAAGTATGTTCTCTCATCACAATGGAATTACAGTAGAAGTCAGTAACAACAAAATATCTAAAACAACCTTAAGTGGAAATGACACAACACAAAATAATCCACAGGTCAAAAGATACAAGAGAAAAATTTAAATATTGTAAACTGAATGGTAGTACAGTATATAATATACCCATTTGTGAGATGCAGCTAAAGCACTGTGCAGAGGAAAATTTAGATCTCTACCTACAAAAATAATCTCAGTCTTTACCAAACTCATTATACAAACTAATTCAAAGTGTTTCACAAACCTAGATGTAAAACCTACAATTATAAAGAAAAAACTTCCCAAAGAAAATATTAGTGCCCTTAGAGATAAATCCTTAGATAAGTTACAAAGAGGGCTATCTATGAAACGAGGTGTTACCAAAAAAAAAAAAAAAACTAACTTTGGGCTACGTAGAAATTAAACTGTTTTGCTCTCAAACAACACTAATAAAAAAAAGCAAACCACAAGCTACGAGAACACATTTGAAAAATGTTATTCGGGAGACTGGTGATACAGAACTTATACTAAGAATACATTAAAAACTTCTGCAATTTAATAGTAAACAAAAACAACTTTTTTAAAATGGGTAAAAAATTTGAACAGATGTTTTACCAAAGACACAAGTACATGAAAAGATGATCATCATCAGTCTTGGGAAATTATAAATTAAAACCATAATGAGGGGCTGGAGCAGTGGCTCAGCAGTCACAGCGCTTGCCTGGCACGCATGAGGACACAGGTTCAAACCCCAACACCATGTACACAACGAAGTGCTGGAGCAACGAAAGCCACATGAGAAACTAAATAAAAATTGATTTTCTTTATATATATCTCTCTCACCTTGGACTCACCAGTAACTAAAGTTAATAAAGGCTAAGTGTTGACAAGAATGCAGAAGATATGAAATTCCTCACACATTACTAGTGGGAATGCAAAATAGGTGATTTCTTTTAATGTTACCTACACTTAATACAATCCTGCAATTTCTACACCTAGATATTCAACCAAGAAAATGAAAACATGGGGCAGTAGCGGTGGCTCAGCGGTTATGGAGCTTGCCTGGCAAGTGTGAGGATGTGAGTTCAAACCCCAGCACCATGTACACAACAAAGTCTCAGAGCAATGAAAGGCATATGAAGAACTAAATAAAACTGATTCACTCTTTCTCTCACTGTCCCTCTCTCTTATAAAAAAAAAAAAAAGAAAATGAAAGCATGTTCAAAGAGCTGAATGCAAATGTTCAGAGGAATTTTATCCAGAACCAAAACTAGAAACAGCCCAAATATCCGTCAACCAGTAAACATATAGAAATGTTTATCCATACAACAAACTACTACTTGGCAATTAAATACAGCAAAGCACTACTGTTTTCAATAACATGGATGAATCTCGAAATATTTTGTTAAGTGAAAGAGGATGCAAAGCAGTACATTCTGTATATTATGACATCCTAGAAAAAGTAAAATTTGTGCACATCATACCTCCTATAAAGCTGAGATTTGGGAGTTTGGTTTACCATTTGGCAACAAAGAAGTCAAAGGTATTTAGGTAACACAAGTATTTTCCCTATATCTAAATTATAGGAGAACTCTGAGAAGATAACAAGTTGTCCAAAATCATACCATTAGTATCCAGTGGGGTCATATTTTGGGATATAGACAATTTTACTATAAATCTAAACTTGGAATGTACACTTTAGGAATGACCATGAAGTATATGAAAGTTTAACAACAAACCACTTCACTATGTAAAACTATAATACACCAATTAAAAAATTTTTAAAAAAGGAATGACAATGAAGGTCTGTGTAACTGAGACCCTTTCAATGGAGTTCTAGGAATTGCAGTTAACCCATAGAGAAGCATTAAAGTTTCAATTTACATAGGGGAAAAACAGCAAAAACTGATTATGCTAAAAGCTGGATAGTGTGGCACAGACATCTCAAATACCTGGCTTACCACACTCTTATCAGGGTCAAGTTTATTTGGGGACTGGAATATTTAAAATTCATATTCGCCACAACTCCTACTAGAAATTAACCACATTCATCAAACTTTCAAAACAGTACTGAAAAGTTTTGAGCAGTCTAGTCTCCCTATGATTTTGCTTTCCATGATTTCATTTGCTAAGTCAACCACATTCTGACATTACTTTGGTGCAATGGGGAAGAAAACATTCATACAGTTTTTATTACAGAATATTGTTACTATTCTGTTTTATCATTAGTATTGGTTGTTAATCTCTTACTGTGCCTAACTTACAAACTTTATCATAGATATACATGAAAAACAGTTTATATACATATAGACTATGGTAAAGATAGTTTCAGGCATCCGCTAGGAATCTTGGAACATGTATCCCCTGTGGATAAGAGGTAAATACTGTACTCATCTTTCAATTCTCACCTGTGTAACCTCCAAGCAATTAGTGTCAAGTAATAGAAGAATCAGATTTTGCAAGTCAACATAATGCCAACAGCTTCTTAAAAGGCAACACAAGGGGCTGGAGCAGTGGCTCAGTGATTATCGGCGCATGCCACCATGGCATGCGCAAGGACACAAGTTGTAAACCCCCAACACCATATATACAACGAAGTGTCTGAGCAACAAAAGCTACATGAAAAACTAAATAAAACTGATTCTCTCTTTCTTTCTCTCTCTCCCTTTTTCTTAAAAAAAAAAAGGGGGGGGGGCAACATAAGTGAGCTAGAGCGGTGGCTCAGCAGTTACAGAGCTTGCCTGGTGCGTGCAAGGACACGAGTTCAAACCCCCAGCACCATATACACAACGACATGTCGGAGCAATGAAAGCCACATTAAAAACTAAATAAAATTGATTCTCTCTCTCTCACAGTCCTTCTCTTTAAAAAAAAAAAAACGCAACACAAGAAAACTGATCATAATACCTATTAACTGCATGAACATGAACCTCAGTCTAAAGAAAACAAACTAAGACTTATCTTCACCTGTCATCACAGCATTTTGCAGGAGTCTAGAAACTAATCCAGAAGGGGATGACAATCTATGGAACCTACAGGAATTGCTAATGGCACCAATTTTAGCATACATAACTCACCTTTTGTCTGTCCTACTTTTCGCCCAGATTTTCTTGACCCCTTTTATATGGTTATCACAACTTTTTTTTTTTTAAACAAAGGCACACACACACACACAACATACGACACGTGGTGCACACCTATAATCCTAGAGACTCAGGAAGCTGCAGCAGGAGAATCACAAGTTCAAGGCCAGCCTCAGCAACTCAGTGAGATCCTGTGTCAAAATTAAAAATAATGACTAGGGATGTAGCTCAGAGGTAAAGTGTCTATGGGTTCAATCCCCAGTACTCAAAAATATAAATAGGATATTTATGCCTAATCAATGAAAATTATGAATAATCTAATTTTCTTTGCTCTTTTCTTCGAAGGAAACTTCATTGTGTAAGTATATAAAAGAGGACTAATAACATCCTATACTCATTAAAATTTTTCTTCTAAGCAAGGGTCAAAATAAATCAGATACTTTATCTTCACTCCACTGATTCTGAATATTAATTCAAATATAAACTGTGTTTACCTAGATGTAGTAAATGTTTACCCTGAAATTAAAATCCAAATTATCTTTAAAAACTTAGAACAATGTAGGATTGGTATTATTCAGACTAATACTGAATGTACTGTAAGTTTCATGTGTAAGTGAAAGAAACCCAAGTCAAGCTAACAAAATCAGAACGTATTGTCTCACACGATTTGGAGGTAGTACATAGAAATAAACAACTGAAGGCCTCAAGGTCTCAAAGGCTCAGTGACTCGGGATCCATCTCCTCATCTCCTACTTCTCTTTCCCTTTTGGCCTCATTCTCTCCCACTGCAGACATACCTCCTGCCTCAGGCAGAGCAGAGGGAAGGTGTGAGCAGTGTGAGCTTCAGGATTCCAGAAGAAAAGCTTGTTCCTGTCAAGTATCAATACCAGTGAGGGAAAAAAATGCCTACTGGTCCTTGGTGTCAATATCAATCCCTTGTACCCATCAGTATTATAAGAAAAAGCAGTACAAAACTGGCCAAGTCTGATAATACATTTCAAGGCACCAGAAAATTAGGAGCAAGAATCTTTGCTGAATAATATAAAAGCAAAGATCTGCCACTGTATATATTGAGATATATACATGATAGATATTAATATATACATTGATATTATTAACTTAACACAAATATCTCAAAAAATGAGACATATTAAGAGCAACAATAAAATATAACAATTATAAAAGTTATATGAATAAAAATTATGTAATAAAAAAATCTCAAGATCCCGTGACTATCCTTTTACTGGTATTATTAAGTACTGGGAAGGGAGGGATCATTAAATGTTCAAAAAAATCTGGTTTAAGAATATAATCCAGGGGCTGGAGCAGTGGCTCAGCGGTTCCGGAGCTTACCTGGCACGCGCAAGGACATGGGTTCAAACCCCAACACCACATATACAACAAAGTATCAGAGCAAAGAAAGCCATGTGAAAAACTGGATAAAACTGATTCTCTTTCTCTCTCACTATCCCTCTCTCTTTAAAAAAAAAAAAAAAAAAAAAAAAATATATATATATATATATATATATATAAATCTAGGGGACTGGAGCAGTGGCTCAGTGTTAGGGTACTTGCCTGGTATGCGCAAAGACCTGAGTTTGAACCCCAACACCACATATACTACAAAGTGTCAGAGAAAGACCAGATGAAAAAATAAGTAGAACTGATTCTCTTTAAATATATATACATATACATATACACACACACACACACATATACACATAGAATCTAGAAATAGTAATAATCCTACTAAAAGTAAAAAATAACCTAACCCCTAGCACTTAACCATTCACCTACAATTACAGAAAAGTTCTATTACAAAGGAATGAAAGAAAAAAAAATTTTTTAAAAGGAATAAAAGAGGCATGAAAGTCAATTTAGTGAGCTTACATATGGTACTTTAGCAAGAAAGGGGGCAGTCTCATTTTAGGCCTTGCCTGACATGCGGGTTCAATCCTCACTGGGATAATTAAATATATGGTAATATGTATTAATCCTTAACACAAAGTACTGTTAGGTTCTAAAAGTTACACCGTTTACAAAATAATTACATAAATGAAGAGTTGCAAATCTGTGGCTCAGAGGTTTCGGCGCTTATCTGGCAGGCACGAGGACCGGGGTTCAGACCTCAGCACCATGTGCACAACTGAGTGTTGGAGCAACTAAGGCCATGTGAAAAACTAAACAAAGTTCTTTCTCTCTTTCTCTCTCTCACTGTCCCTCTCTCTTTAAAAAAAAAAGAGTTGCAAATACTGCAGGGGAGAGGTCAAAGGTCCTTGCTTACAGTAATTGTTAGGCCAACATGCACAGAATATTCTATTAAGTACTTCACCATTTATTAGTCACTTAATTTTACAACACTACAAGATAGGTAGTAGTATTATCCTCATTACAAAACGGCAAAGTAAGGCACAGAGAGATAACTTGTCCAAGTCATAAAGCTTGCTAATAAATAATTTACAAATTCAAGTTTAAACCATATAAGAAATTAAATAGGAATAGCATATATGGGGTAAATTCAAAAGCAAATGAACAAGACTGAGAGTATAGCTTAGTGACAGATGGCTTGCCTAGCATGTGAAGGCCCTCCATACATCCCCAGCACCTTTAAAAATAAATAAATAAAAAGTGGGGACTGGACCGGTGGCTCTGAGGTTTTGGTGCTTGCCAGACATGCACAAGGACTGGGGTTCAAACCCCAGCACCATGTACACAATGAAGTGTCTGCACAACGAAAATCATAAGAAAAACTAATAAAACTGATTGTCTCCCTCTCTCTCTCTCTGTCCCTCCCTTTAAAAGAAAAAGTGTCATTGCCCCCTTCTCTCAAAAGGCTGAAAAACACAAATTAAGAGAAACTACAAATTCTTTGCCCCCCAAATCAATAAAACCAGGTACAGTTCAGATCACTGGATGCAGGAAAAGAGATTTGTAGTCTCCAATGATAAAAAAAAATAACTTTTTAAGAGAGAGACTGTGTGTATGTAAAAGCTTCAATTTTTATTTTTTCATCTGGCCTTTGTTTCTCCGACACTTAATTGTGTATGTGGTCCTTGCACATGCCAGGCAAGCGCCCTAACCACTGAGCCACTGCTCCAAACCTATGGATATTTCTTAAATAATAAAAAAGAAAAAGAAACTTTTTTAACTTCCCACACCCCGGAGCCTGTTGCATATCAAGCAAGTATTCTACCACTTAGCTACATCTAGCCCTTTTTAATTTTATTCTGAGACATTATCTCACAGAGTTTCCCAGCTGGCCTTGAACTTGCAATCCTTCTGTCTCAGTCTCCCAAGTATCTGGGATTATGGGCATGCACCACAGAAGCACATTCTAGAGAGAATACTGAAAACTTTTTCTTCCTAAATATTAGGAGAAAACAGCAAATAACTAAAAGCAATCTTTCATAATATTCTATAGTAAAGTACTATGTATATAACACCTTTCCCAGAGAAAC
This sequence comes from Aplodontia rufa, assembly GCA_004027875.1. Classification (NCBI taxonomy): domain Eukaryota; kingdom Metazoa; phylum Chordata; class Mammalia; order Rodentia; family Aplodontiidae; genus Aplodontia; species Aplodontia rufa. Next base: position 24,848 of record PVKS010011363.1, on the reverse strand, counting down.
AGAAAGTTCTACAATAATTAAAATGAGTCAATCTACCACTGTGGCATATTCACACTTAGACTTATCTTTGAAAAAGATTGAGGAATTTAGGTGTTTTCTAATCTCTGAGGACAATTCTGGACATGAAAAAAGGCATATTTCTGCTATTTCTACTCAGAGCCAACAGTTAAGTGATATTATAAAAGATTACGTGGCCACCTAGAAAAACTGGTATGAAACTGGATTTAGAAATGGAACTGCAATCACTCTATAATCCATAAAAACCATCAGAATTGGTATGTATTTGACAGTTCTGAAGCAAGGTCACTTTCATACTATTTTTACTCCTAAAATATGCAATGCTAATATGCAATGCTAACCGGGAACCATTCCTTAAGTCTGAACTGACATTGGTCTTGCTTTGGTTTCTTCTGGTCCAAGAAAGAAACAGTAGCTGTAGTGTCTGACATGAACATGATACTTGTGCTTACTACTGAGCTAAGTATATTCTCTTAGCTCTAGAAAACTGATACACATTGAGCTTCTTTAGTTAATCCTTAGTCATGATAAGGCTATTCTCATCTAGGCACAGAAGGAAAAAGGTACTGCTATCTCACAACAGTCACCACCATTCTAACTCCTCAATTTGTTCCCCACCCCCAAATTTTACAAGAGTGTTAGCAAAAAAAAAATCTTATTTCAATCCTACAATGGACATCCTTACTATCTATATACCATTACTCCCAGTAAGATCTCATCTTGATTTCTTGGCTGCCTTTCACTGATGTAATCATAGTATGAAGCTTTGAAACACGATCCTGGCAAAGGTCATTCCCTTCAAAGTGTCTATCATTACTCCTTGGTGGGTCGGCTTCTGGACTACCGCCAATGTACTTTTTTGCTAAGTTTATCATGACACTGTACTACTGTAGAGTTGGAATGGAGACCAAAATACTGCATTTCAAAAGACTCAAAAGTATTTAGCAAAGAAAGGATACAAATCCAAGCAAGCCACTCACATTTTTAAGAGATGGAATTCTGAACAATATAAAGGGGTGAATTATGTTAAAAGCTTCTCTTATATGTAAGTGTCAAAAAATGTTCCATAAGGGGCTGGAGCAATTACAGTACTTGCTTGGCATGCACACAGATGTGGGTTCAAAACCCAGAACCACATACACAACTGAGGATCAGAGCAACTAAAGCCACATGAAAAACTAAATAAAATTGATTCTCTCTTTCTCTCTCTCACTGTCCTCTCTCTTAAAAAAAAATAAAAACTCCTGATATTTTTCTTCGAGATTTTATGCAAATGAGTAATTTAAATTTTTGTATACCCTTGAAGAGGGAAAAGTCATTTTAATGTTTCTGTATCAGGCAAAACCACTGGAGAGGAAAAAAAAATCTACTCTGTTGTAACTTTTTTTTTTTTTTAAGAGAGAGAGTGACAGTGAGAAAGGGAGAATACGTTTTATTTAGTTTTTCATACGGCTTTCATTGCTCCGAACTTCATTCTGTAAGTGGTGCTGGTATTTGAACCTGCATCTTCGTGCACACCAGGCAAGCCACCATTCCAGCCCCTCTGTTGTAACTTTTTTTTACAAATTTTTTGTAATTCTTAGTTTTGAGAATGTTAAAAAAAATGCTGGGAATAGTGGGAGGAATGGTTATAGTTCCACCAAGCAACTGAGAAAGCTCCATACTCTGAATAAAATAAGTAGATGGTTAATGCTTTCAGGTATATAAAGTGAGATTATTATTATTATATTTATTATTATTCATGTCTCTTTAGAAGAACTCAAAATTTTTCCTATAAACTTCAGAACTGTCATGGGAACAAATGTTCAGTATGAATCTGAACTTTCGGATCCCCAGAGCTTGTTTCAGGTTTATCAGTAAATGCCTATGTAATTGCTTTGGGGGAAAAAAAGCAAATACATATGGATTAATAGGTTTAAGGTAACTTGCCCTAATTTAAAATATACTTATGCTGAGTTTTAGTGCACACACTTAAAAATATGTACAGGGGGCAGGGTGGGGGAGGCTGGAGTTGTGGCTCAGCAGTGCACAAGTACATGAGTTCAAACCCCAGCGCCACATATACAACAGTCTTGGAGCAACAAAAGCCACATGAAAAACTAAATAAAATTATTTCTCTATCTCTCTCCCTCTCTCTCTCACTGTCCCTCTCTTTAAAAAAAAAATTATATGTATACACACACACACACACACACACACACACACATACCTACCAAGGGACTGAAGCAGTGGCTCAGGGGTTGTGGAGCTTGCCTGGCATGCGCAGAGACATAGGTTCAAACCCCAGCACCATGTACACAACGAAGTGCTGGAGCAACGAAGGCCACGTTAAAAACTAAACAACACTGGTTCTCTCTCTCTCACTCACTGTCCCCTTCTCTTAAAAAAAAAAAAATGCACCAAAGCCCATAAAGTGGTTTCAATACCCAAAAGGGAGCAAGCTATACACATACAATAATAAATATGAAAATTTAAGAACACTTTGGATATTTAAAATGTTATTCTATATAGCAGTATTATATTAAAGACAAGACATCCCTAACAAGTAAATTCAAACAATTTGCCTTTAATTTAGAATGCGTGAAAGAAAATTACCTTACAAGGAAATACTTTATCCAAACAAAAGGACTCAAGCACCAAATAGTAAAACCCTTTACTTTATACTTCAGAATTACCCAGTCCTTAAGAGTTATATGCATGAGCAGAGGATGGAGCTCAGTAGTAGAGCATAAGCTTCATATACTCAAGACTGTAGGTTTAATCCCCAGCACCAAAAAAATAAAAATAAAATAAAATAAAGTTATACACATGGTTCAAGAGCTCAGGAAGCTATTCACACATTTATGATTTCTTTTTCTTTTTTCTTTAAGAGAGAGGGACAGGGGCTGGAGCGGTGGCTCAGCGGTTTCGGTGCTTGCCTGGCAAGCATGAGCAATGAAGGCCATGTGAAAAACTCAATAAAGTTGTTTCTCTTTCTCTGTCTCATTGTCCCTCTCTCTTTAAAAAAAAAAAAATGAAAAAAGAACTAATTTCTTTTAAAAAAAAAAAAAGAGAGAGAGAGAGACAGGGACAGTGAGATAGAGAGAGAGAGAGAAAATCAATTTTATTTTTCATGTGACTTTCACTGCTCCAACACTTCGTTGTATATGTGGTGGTGGTGTTCAAAACAGCATCCTCACAAATGTCAAGCAAGCACTGTAACCGCTGAGCCACCAATCCAGCCCCACATCTATGAAATTTTAAGGAGAGAGATCTGCCTTTTATGTATACCAGGTATGTGATGACTTTCTGGGGAGGCATATTAACTACATTCCAATATAACAAATAGCTCTAAGACTATAAGTAACAAAGGGAACAACTTGGGGGCAAGTTTTTAACTGAAGTATGGCACACATACAAAAAAGTGCACACATCATATGTACACAATTCAATAATCCTCATAAACAGAACCATGAAATCAAGAACCCAGATCAAGTCATAGAACATTACCAGCATCCTTATGACCTCCATTTTCTTCACCTCCAAAAGCAACCATTAGACTTCCAATTCCATCTATTTTGTCCATTTTTAAAACTTTACAGAAATAATTGCATCTTGCAAATTTAACTCATTTTAAGTCAGAAAAGTAAAAGTTCTACCAACACTATCAAAAATTCAAATCATAAACCATTCTCAAAGGAAACTATTTTTCAAACAATAAAATATACATTAACTTAAGAGGCAAATACAATTTTGCTGGCACTTCCTCTCTTTCCAATGAGATTTCTAAGAAATTTCTTCGAGATTTACTATTAATTTTAAAAAAACAGAGATACCCAAGTAGTCTCAAGAAATATATTAGTCTGTTAGGCATGGTGGTGCATGCCTGTAATCCCAGGAATGCAGAAGGCTGAGGCAGGTGGATCACAAGTTTGAGGCCAGCCTCAGCAACTTAGTAAGGCCCTCAAAACTCATCAAAACCTTGTCTCAAAATAAAATATAAAAAGGGGCTAGGGATATGACTCAGTGGCTGTGCACCCATAGTTTCAATCCCTAGTATCAAAAAATACATATATTAGTCTTTCATCGGTAATATTTAAATAACTTTTTTTAAAACAGGCAAGACAAGGAAAAAAGGGGTAGAAATCAAAAACAAAAAGAATTCAGATCACAATTCCCTTAAAGTCAGTCTTTAATTTTACCCATGTAAGAAGAGTTGTGATCAATTAACCACAGCCAACAATGAACAAGAGGGAAAGAAACATACAATTTTGTTTATGAAAAACTAGACTATATAAAATCAATTGCATTTTGATAGCACTGAAACAAAATTTTTAACTAACTAAATCTTGTATTTATCTTGCCAACTGCTAGTCTACATCACTGTTTCATTTTATGACTCCATAATCAACATTTTCCAACATGGCAACCACTAGTCACATGTAAGTATTTAAACTTATACTGATTAAAATTAGATGAAATTTTAAAATTTAGTTCCTTGATTGTACTAGCCAAATTTCAAGTGTTCAATATGTACTAAATAGCAAACATTTCATCACAAGATCTACTGAGCAGCACTGGTTTCTACCTATGCTACCTAAATAGCCCTTAGATACATATGTCATCTCCTACCTAATATGCCCTTAGCCCTTTCAGCCTACCCAGCTAAAATTAATCTAAAAAAATTATGACCAAATGACTACTATGGATCACCAAATCCAAATACTATTATTTCGCTGGCCCTCATCTTCCTTGATATCAGTTAATTATCCCTCATTTAGAAATCTTATCTTCTTGGTCTACATTGTACCTCATTAACCTAATACTAAATCTTTCTTTAATTCTGTTTTTTCCCATACCACCCAAATGTGGACCTCAACTTGATCTTCTGGGTTAAGGAGCTCATCCAGACTAGGCCTAACATTCTTCCTATTTAAAACCCTCTATCACCTATTATGGATTTTGCAGCCAAATGGATGGAGATGGAAAGAATTATGCTGAGTGAAGTATCCCAATCTCAGAGACTCAAGGGCTGAATGGTATCTCTCATCTGTGGAAGCTAGAATACACGGGGAAGCAGTATGTTAGTGGGCTAAGCTAACAATAACTTCAAATTGTATGATTCTCAACACAATAGGGGGATGGCTCCCTAGGTTACTTGGAGGCATAGGGAGGGGGATAGGAGGGGGGAGGGTATATGAAGAACTCCTAGGAGACTGGAGAGTGGGAATATGGGGGAACCATCTCAGAAGCAGATGTCATTCCTCCACAAGATACTCATTTAACGCAAGAGTTCTTCTGGGAAAAACAGCAACAGGGAAAATCCAAGCTGGGCATCCATGATTTGGCATTACCCCTGGATAACTAAGTATATATACATTGGTTATTGATGGTTTGATAATGTTTCCCCCTCAACTGTATTTCTATATACATCTGATAAAAAAAATTTTTTCTTCATTTAAAAAAAATTCTCTATCACCAAGCTCCTGAAGTCCATTTTTTCTTGGATGTCCCCAGGATTCAGTGTTAAATGTACAGAGTTTCAGTTTAGTCCTTTTCTAAAACCACCTTTCCCCTCCCAACTCCCACATTTCTGTTCTAGCATTATTCTTATAGACCCAGAGTCCATAACTCAATCACTGCTCCTCACCCACCATTCAAACTAATCACAAATGTTTGTATAATTCGTTTAAGATTTGCCACCACCTTTATTCAGGTTCATAGAAGCTACTTTTGAGTACCATACAGGTTATGCACTCTTTCCAATCTTTGCATGCTTCCACTTACAAATATTACCACCAAATATATCTTCCCCAACACTGCCTTTCATCGAAAAAGCTTAAAAAGACTCACTACAGACAGTAAAAAAAAAAAAAAAATTGCAAAACTTTAATGATTCCATCAATTTATAGCAAAAACACTTTTACAAGCTTTGACAACTCTATCTTCTCATGCCAACAAAACTATTTCCCAAACATACCTTTGTATGACTAACCTATAAAAACCCAAGACTCCCCCTAATCTCTACATAAATTTTTTTTTTTTTTTAAAGGGCTGAGGACCGAACTCTGGGCCTTGCGCATGCTAGGCAAGCGCTCTGCCACTGAGCTAAATCCCCAACCCCTCTGCATATAATTTTAATATATTAATTGCCTCAAATCATGAAGCTGTAGGTTGGGGATGTGGCTCAATGGTAAAGTGCTTGCCCAGCATGCATAAGACCCTGGGTTCAATCCCCAGCACCAAAAAAAAAAAAATTATGAAGCTGTCTATCTCAGCAGCACTTACGTACCATCCTTTCTGAACAGACCCAAGTGTACCAGGAATAAAAAAGTTACAAATAAATATACTGGTTAACTTGAATACAAAAGCATCAATAAAAGCCACATGCAATTCTACTCATGAAGAAATTACTCTGTAGAAATAATCCAAAAACTGTTCAAAAGGATAAATCCAAGAACATCCATCACAGCATGTTTGTGTGTGGTGGTAACTAGAAATTGAACCCAGGGGCACTCTACTACTGAGCTAAATGCCCAGCTCTTTTTATTTTTTATTTTGAGACAAGGTCTTGCTAATTCGTTGAAGCTGACCTCCAGCCTTAGTCTCCCAGGTAGCTGGGATTACAATCATGCACCTCCAAGTCCTGTTTATCAAAGCCCCTTTGGTGATAAGAGAAAAAAAAAATCCCTAGATGTCCATCAGTGAAGGACTAGATATACAAATGTAGTGTGTCTGTAAAAAGTTTGAAAATAAAAACTACATGGTTCTTAAAAGTGAAATAAATCTGAGCTGGAGCGGTTGCTCAGCAATAACGGTGATTGCCTGGCAGGCTTGAGGACTCGGGTTCGAACCCCAGTGCCACATACACAACGAAGTGTCTGAGCAACAAAAGTCACAAGAAAAACTAAGTAAAATTGATTCTCTCTCTCTCTCTCTTTAAAAAAATAAAAATAAAAAGTGAAATAAATCTATACTTTGTGACAGGGTAAAATATCTGTGATACACTATTATTGAGAGTAAAAAGAGCAAATCAGGGGCTGGAGCAATGGCTTGGCAGTAGAGGACTGCCTGGCATGCACAAGGACCCTGGTTCAAACCCCAGCACAGCATACACAACTGAGTGTATGAGAAACAAAAACCATATGAAAAACTAAATAAACAATTCTTTCTCTCTCCATCTCTTAAAAAAAATAAAATAAAAGACCAAATCATAGAACAATGTGTATAGTTTGATACTATTTGAAGAAATTTTACATGTACATATATTACTGAGAACAAATACAGGACTAAAATAGTGTTCTATTCAAACATTGAACATATACCTACTGAAATAAAGTAAATATACTTGTACCAACACAAATCTCAAGTTTTTAAATTATAAAATACATGGAATAAGGGGGTGGAGCTTTTAAATTACAAAATACATGGAATAAGGGGGTGGAGCAGGGACTCAGCAGTTCAAGCCCTTGCCTGGCACGTGCAAGGACCTGAGTTCCATCCCCAGCACCACATACACAACTAAGTGGCCAAGAAACAAAGGTCAGATGAAAAACTAAATAAAGTTGATTTTTTCTCTCCCTCTCTCTCTTCAAAAAGAAAAAGAAAATTCCAGATTTTTTTAAATTTTTGAAATATTTTGATTTTACCCTTAGAAAAATAAGCCTGAATTGCGGACTATAGAATTTGGGGAAAAAGAAAAATATACTTTATAGACTTCTAATAGGATTTATTTAGCTCAGTGGTACAGTACTTGCCTAGCATGCATGAGGTCCTGGCTTCAATACTCAGCACTGGGGGAAAAAAAAAACTGTACATCCACACATCTAACTTAAAAAATTCTCATATCGTATTGTTACTTTGGATACATTTTTGATTGTACAACGACTAAATTTCTTAATTTAAAAAAATCCCCAAAATCCCAATACCTACCTTTTATTCAATTTTAATTTTATTCTTAAAAAAAAAAGAGGAGAAGGAAGAGGAAGAAGAAAATAAGGCCAGACACAGTGGTAATCCCAGCTAAGGCAAAAGGATTGAAAATTCAAGGCCATCTAAGAGCAATTTAATGAGACCTTATCTTAAAATAATATATATATATACACACACACATATATATATACACACATGTATATATATACACATATACATATTTTTTTGAGAGAGAATCAATTTTATTTAGTTTTTCATGTAGCTTTCATTGCTCTTACACTTTATTGTATACATGGTGCTGGGGTCTGAACCCGCATCTTTGTGCATACCAGGCAAGCGAGCACCTTAGCCTCTGAGCCATACCACTCTAGTCCTCAAAATAAAAATTTTTAAAGGGAAGACATAGCTCAGTGAAAGACTGCTTGCCTAACATGCACAAATCTCCGGGTTCCTTTTTTAATACCACACAAAAAGAAATAGAAAAGAAAGTATAAAATAAGAGTAGATAATTACAACTATCTTTTTATTTTTTTTTTATGGGAGAGAGAAAGAGAAAGTCAATTTCATATTTTTATCTGGTTACTGTTTTTCCGACACTTGGTTGTTTTTGTATGTGGTGCTGGGGTTCAAACATGAGTCTTCATACATGCCCGGCAAGCTCTCTTCCACTGAAACACCTCTCCAGCCCTAATTAGTACTACTTTAGAACAGAAATCTAGCCCTTCTGACCGTCATCCATTCACACTGGTATTTTCTTTTTTGGCACCGTAAATGGGCAGTAAACTAACAGCAAAAGCTGAAAAGCTCTGATCACTTCAACTCTAAAGATCTCCCAAAAATATTACCAAATGAGTATATAAACTTTCAGTGACTCAACTCCCAGATGTACATTAAAATAAAAACTTCCATGAGACTCTACTGTCTTTAAAACTGTCTGCCTAAATATCTTCCAATTCATATTACATGTACAAAATTCCTATCACATCTAAGTTGTGGTAACACCACTTGATATTTAAACCGCGCGCGCACACACACACACACACACACACACACACTACAGAATTTGTTCAAGTTCTCATAGTTATAAGTCAGCTGGAGAACTAACAGGCTATTTAGACTGAGTCCTGCGTTGACCCAGCTCATAAGAAACTTGGTTTTCTGTTTTTTATTTTTTTCAGGTATCATTTAGTCATTCTAATAGGAAGGAAAAACTAATTGAAAATCTTCATGGGGCTGGAGCAGTGTCTCAGCGGTTAGGGCACTTGCCTGGCTGCATGAGGACCTGGGTTCGAACCTCAGCAACACATACATAACTAAGTGGTGGCAAAGCAAAGGATAGATGAAAAGATAAATAAAATTGATTTCTCTCTCTCACTCTCTCCCTCTTTAAAAAGAGGAAAAGAAAAATCCTCATGTTTAACTGTGATCAAAATTCAGACTACCTTCAGAGTGGTATTACAATAAGAAAGTTCAAATCAGCTTGCCTGCCCCATTCCTTCCATACCACTCCCTATAGCTGCCATTCTGCTAAGGAACAGGAGCCAGTTGCACTTTCTCACTAGTGATTGATTTAAATCTCCATAAGATACCCAATGAAAAATGACACCTTTTTTTTTTTTAAGAGAAAAGGATAGTGAGAAATAGAATTGATTTTTATTTAGTTTTTCACATGGCTTTCCTTGCTCCGACACTTAGTTGTGTACAGGGAGCTGGGGTTTGAACCTGTGTGCTTGCACATGCTGAGCAAGTGCCGTAACTGCAGAGCCACCGCTCCAGCCCCAAAATGACACCTTTTTCCTAACTATAAAGTTATGCATGCTCATTACAGAAAACTAGAAAACTATAAAAAAAAAAACTAAAAAAAATGAAGCAGAAAAGTCACATCACATCAAAATGAAATTAATCACTATTAATATTTCCTCCCATATCTTTCCAGGGTCTCTACTGAGTATAAAAGTATATTCGATTATCAAACAGGATTTTAAATTATCACAGGACAAGGAGGAATAGTATACTAGTTCTCTGGAAGACTAATTTTCTTCAGTGGTGGGTACTGTTGTTTTGGGGTTTGTTTTAGTTTGGTGGTGGTGTGGTGGTGGTGGTATTTTTTGAGAGGGAGGGAGTGAGAAAGAAAATCAAATTTATTTTTCCATCTGGCCTTTTTTTCTCCAACACTTACTTATATACATGGCACTGGGGTTTGAACCCAGGTCCTCAAACATGCCAAGCAAGTGCTCCAACCACTGAGCCACCACTCCAGCCCCTCCTTCAGTATTTTTTGAGTAAGTAAAAAATCATGTGTACAGGTAACTAAAGGGAATGAGGCAGGTGAGGATAATCACTCTTGCTCCTTTATATTCACCCCACAGCAAACTATGAAGTCCATGTTTTGAGAACCACTACATAGGGCTATGGATATAGCTCAATACTAGAGTGAACACTTGCCTAAAAGAAATTGTATCAAGACTAACTTTTTTGTACCTTTTGAAAATATCTTAAGAGAACATAAAAGGGTATATGAAAAGTTGATCTAAACTTAATGATCCTCTCACAAAAAAAAAAAAATTTAAGAGAGAGATGGGCAGTGAGAAAGAATGAATCAATTTTTTCGTTTTTCATCTGGTTTTCATTGCTTTGACACTCAGCTGTGTAAGTGGTGATGTTGTTCGAACCCAGGTCCTCGTGCATGCCACTCTGTAACCACTGAACCAACACTCCAGCCCCACAAAAATATTTTCTGTTCACATCACATGAACGCTCTACAGTAAAACTGAATGTTTTTTATAACATTAACTTATTTACATGAGTAAGTAAATATTTAAGAACTTAAACAATCCATAAATTCTGTAGCTTACTCTCTATCAGTGTAATTGGCTCATTAAGTCCAAGTTTTCCATTCTGCAAACATAATAATTATTTCAAAGTTACCATAAGTGGGATATTTGTTGCTCAATTTTTTTATAGGTGTTCCACATCTAGGATTATAGGACAAAATGGGTTAAATTCTAGAGACAGAAAGAAAAGTCATGAGTCCTTACTTCTAAAGCTTTGAGACTACCTCTTTAAATATTTCATCATACCCTAGAGATGTGGCCCTAAGCAAGTTCTAACATTCCAGAGAAAGGATGGTCTCAACTCCATGTGGGAAACCTAAGAAGATATATATGAAAGTACCCTATAAATTGTCCAGGAATAAATTATCTCTCTTTTTTTTCTTTTTTGGTGTGTGTATTGGTACTGAGGGCTTGAACCCTGGGTCTCATGCATGCCAGGCAAGTACTCTACCACTGAGCTATATCCCAGCCTTTTTTTTTTTTTAATTAGAATCAACTGAATCAACTTTATTTATTTATCTAGCCTTTGTATCTCTGACACTTAGCTATGTATGTGGTGCTGGGATTTGAACGTGGGACGAGAAGTGCATGCCAGGCAAGCACTCCAACCAATGAGTCACAGCTTCAGCCCCCCATACCAGCCCTTTTAATTTTTTATTTTGAGACAGGGTCTCGCTAATTTGCCCAGACTGGCCTTGAACTTGCAAATATCCTGCCTCAGCTTTTCAAGGAGCCGTAACTATAAGTATGTGCCATCATACCAAGCTATCTCATTTATTTTAACGCGCCAAAAAAAAAACATTTTTTTTTAGTTGCTTAATATAATCTCCTTCCACAATCTCTTTAAGAAAGCGAATGAAAGAGAAAATCAATCTTTTTTTAATCTGGTTTTTGTTTTTCCTCCACTTAGTTGTGTATGTGGTGCTGGGTTTTTGAACCAGAGTCCTTTGTGCATGCCAGGCAAGTACGGTACCGCTAAGCCAGCACTCTAGCCTCTTTCCACAATCTCTTAAGATTTTAATATTATCTTTCTTTAGCAATAACAAATACAAAAATAAATGAAAATAAGTTCTCCATGATGGAGAAAGAGACTTATTTTTTCTAGAGTAAGAAAAAAAAAGTTTCCTGATTTCACAATTTATGAGGGAAGGGCACAAGTCAAAAGCAACTTATTCAAACTTAAGAAAAAAGTTACCTTTTAATCTAAGATTCGTCATGCAAAGTTTTAGCCCAAGAAAGCATTCTGAAAATGTTATATGTTCCAGCTCTTCCAAATTGGAATTGGAGTGACAGGTTAATTGTGGTACTTTGCAAAGGGAAAGCAAGTAGCAATTATCCATCCCTTCAGTCTCTAAAAAAACTCTTAAAAAAACAGGGACATAAAATCAAACTTTTTTCTATAAAGCATAGATTTTTTAAGAATATACTCCACATAATATCAGTTCTTCATATCTAAGAGAAGTAGACTAATTACTTACATTGTTTCCTAGCCTATGACTTGTCCTTTTCAAATTCAACTACCTCAACAAAGACAAAAAGTATCAAGTTGGTGCTTTAAATTTATATTTTTTCTTACGCAGATATAACCCTTAACAGTATGGGACACTTTAAAGACTATTATAATCCAACTATACAGGGTGAACTGTAAAATGCCCAAAAAATTTAATGACCCATAAAAACCCAAAATTAATTAATTATCCAAATGTGAATTACTGGTATCCAAAGCAGAGTATAATATACCTCAAGGAGTACACCAGATGCTCTACTGGGGCCAAGGAAGAAGGTATCTAAATTTTATTTTTAATTCTCATCCCTGTTAATTTTTTGGCTTATAGTTTATAAATTACACAATAATCAGATACTATACATATATTCTTTGTATATGAAATATCTAATGATTGAGGATTAATACTCAATTTTTTTAAAGAGAGAAGGACAGAGAGAGAGAGAGAGAGAGAAGCAATCTTTATTGAGTTTTTCACATGGCTTTCATGCTCTGACACTTAGCTGTGTATGTGGGTGTGTGAACCCGTGTACTTGCGCTTGCCAGGCAAGCTCTGTAACTACTGAGCCACCGCTCCAGCCTCCATCCATTTTTTTTTTAACTGATGGAACGAGCAATCCAAAAGTTTGGACACCACTGGTCTTAAGGACTCCCTTGTTACTTACCTCTTTTACTGCCCCTCTCCAGAGGGTTTAACTGGAAAGTCCTGACTCTGAAAAAAACAATACAAAAACTAATCCAAACTATTTTAAACTCCCAACAAAAAGCTAAAGAAGGTAAGTCATGAGAAAAAATATATGGAATTGAGCACTAATACGCTACCGATGAGTGTTTAAAATAGACATCTTATCTATAGGGCACCTTGCGTATACCCACAAAATTTAAAACACACTTACCAGGGGCCATGGGTGCAGTTATTGACAAGAGTGTGCTTATTCATATGTGGAAGGCTCTGGGTTCAATTGCCAGCATTTAAAAAAAAAAAAAAAAGCCATATACCCTTTGAACTGATTAAGTCCAATTTTAAATAATACAATTGTATAAAAAATGTCCAAACACACATAGATGGCAATGGAAGAAATTATGCTGAGTGAAATTAGCCAAAACTAGAGACTCAAGGATCAAATATTTTCCCTCATTTGTGGAGGCAAGAGCAAAACCCAGGTTTATGTCAAGCTTATGTACTAGACTCACCAAAGTAGAAGCAACACATAATCACATAACCTAGGGGAACCACAGTTATTGTGGCGGTGGGAAGAGAAGGAGGGATGATAGGGAGGGACCTAGGAGGGAAATCAACAAAGTAGCTTACCCTTCACTTCCACAAGAAGTCAAATAATACTTATGCAATCATTTGATTCTGGTAAATGCATAATCATATATATAAACATATATATAGAAAGACAGGGGAAAAAAGATTTGTATCTGTTATAGGAGAGAAATATAGAAGAGTCAAGAGCCTGGGCAGTGGGTGATGTGGGGGTGATTCTGGATGAGGATCGGGGCACACTGTATTGTTACTACAGATGCATTTATGATTGCACAACGCAACTCAATAAAATTTTTAAAAATGTCCACATTCATCACAACACTGTTTTAAGAAAAAAAATTATCAATGTCCACTGACGATACAGAATTGTTATAAACTATAATGCATCCATATTACAAAACACTACCCATTAAGGAGTTGTTTGTTTGTTTAACTGAGGCTTGAACCCAGGGGCACTTTACCACTGAATTACATCCCCAGTCCTTTTTATTTTTTATTAAAGAAAGAATCAATTTTTTATTTATTCATCTGGTCTTTGTTCCTCTAATAGTTGTGTATGTGGTGCTGGGGCCCAAACCCAGGTCCTTGTGCACGCCAGGCAAGTGTTCCAACCACAGAGTCACTGCTCCAATTCCTCCTTTTTAATCTTTGAGACAGGGTCTCACAAAATTACTTAGAGCCTCACTAATCTGCCGAGGCTGACCCTAAACTTGTTATCTTCCTGCCTGAGACTCTGGAGTCATTGGGATTACAGGTATGCACCACTGCGCCCAGCAAAATCATTCTTTTTTAAAAATTTCAATAGATTAATGTGTAAATTAAAACACCAAATTTAAAATATTACATCCAGGTGAAATTATAAGCCATCTCTACTTTTCTTTATTCTCCTGGGTTTTCTCATCTGTTGTTTTTTGGTTTCTTGTGGATTTTTTACATTGAATGCATACTATAGGTTTCATAATCAGAAATAAATTCATTTTGAAATTTAAAAGAGATTAAGTTAAAACCTCTATATCACTTCCAAAACTCTTTATAAACACTCTTCTTTCCAATGTAGTTTGAGGAATCAGTCTAAATACTTTACAATTACATATTTGGTTTATCTTATAGAATGACAGGCATAGAACAAAGAACAACCACCTTATTTTAAGTGACTCATCACGTCTTAATACCAATTCTTTCCAATTATGTCAGAGTTTATCAATATACTTATTTTAAAAGTTAAGATATATATACACTTACATTTTTGCCAGATCAACGTATGAATAATTCAGAGAACTAAATGAATTTCTACTTCTCTTCTGCAACTAAATTACAAAAGCTTTAGGTAATAAATTAGATTTGAACCCTGGAGAAATGAAATCAGAAAATCTTACAATGGAATCATTCTGAACACTGCATGAAGACTTAAACAGGCATGACAGATCTGAGCCTAGACATATTCAAAATGATGCTCTACAACAGCACCCATTCTTTGGTTACAAAGTACTCCATTTTAAGGGAAAAAAGTATTTAGGAATATTAGCATAAATTTATATGCTAACTTTGTTCATTAAATCAACAATTTATAACAGAACTATGAGATACTTCATCATTAACAGAAAAGCTATAATGTAACCCAATCTCATAATTTTCTTTTGGTCATTCATCTCTTATGCCTTACTACTTACAGTCATTCCACCTGTATTACCAAGGTACCATGTACCTAAATAACTGCTTTCAAAGTTTTACCATGCCCATAACAAAAAAAGATTTTTTTTTTTTTTTGGTGGTTCTAGAGATTAAACCCAGAACCCCATACATGTAGGTAAGCAGTCTACAACTAACTTATATCTGACCTATAACCCAGCCTTTTTTTTTCTTTTCAGGGCTGAAGATCGAACTCGGGGCCTTATGTATGCTAGGCAAGCACTCTGCCACGGAGCTAAATCCCCAACCCTTACCCCAACCCTTTTTAACTTTTTTTTTTTTTTTGAGACAGGATCTCACTAAATAACCACACTGATATCATGACCCTATAACACTGCCACCTGTCATTTAGAAAACACAGTTCTAAACTTTACATAAAATGTGCTGAACTGCTTACCCCCACCACCTTCCATCACAGTTCCAACATAAGAAAATGAGTGAAATGTAGCAAGTATATTCAGAGACCCTGGCACAATCTTGATATATCCCAGATACCCTTGAAGTCCCTACGACACTATTTTTATTAACAGTTACAAGTGCTGAAAGGTTTCTCCTTGCAGAGCACAGAAGCAAAAATCATTTGTTGCCTTATCAGTGGCATTAGGAAATTCTGCACCACGACAACATATACCAGGTTTACTACTACTCCACAAGCCAACTCTTCCAAGAAAACAAAATAGGATTCTAATCATACACACCATTCCATTTGATCTTTGCTGACAACCTGCAAAATATGCAAAGGGAAACTGCTCTTTCTCCTTTTAATAATGAGCTTAGAGGAGTTATGAGGCTTGCAAGAAACAAAAGTACTAGTAAGGAGCACAACTGAGGCTTGAACCCAAGACCTACTGGTCTATCCACTATCATGCTAAAACAATTTTCATTCTGAACATCTGATAACAAATACAAACTTAAAAGGTATATTAAGTTTCTGGATACAGTACAAAAGTGAAGATGAAAGTATGATACCAGTATTAGCATTACAAAATTAAGATTAAAAATAGCAATGGCATGCAAATAACTTTGGTAGCCTCTAAAGAATAACCAGGAGTCCTAGTTCAATCCATTATGGATGTGATCCCATACTTTGTCTTAATGTTTTGTCAATTATAAAATTACATTAAATTCACCATAGAAAATTACAGAATTATGACAGCTGTGGTAGCACAGGCCTGTAATCCATCAGGCTCAGGAGGCTGAGGCAGCAGAATCATAAGTTCAAAGCCAGTCTCAGCAACTTAGCAAGGCCCTCAAAACTTGTTAAGACCCTGTCTCAAAATAAAATATAAAAAGGGGTGGGGATGTGGCTCAGTGGTTAAGGGCCCCTGGGTTCAATTCCTGGTACCAAAAAAAAGAAAAGAAAATTACAGAATTGTGTGTTCTATAAGAAACAACTCAACATAAAATGCACAAACTTCTCCCAAACCATGCTTGGTTTTGTGACTTCACACCAAATTTTGAAGTTCCCTATGTGAAACCGATTTGATTTCAACACTAAATGAATTACAACAGCATAACCATGCTGTTTCTAATACTTACAACATGCTCTCAATTTCCAGAGCACTTTTGGACAATGTGTAAAATTTGTAGGTTAAAAGCAAAACCCAAAACAAAATACTGTTTCTTTTAAATGAAAAGGTTTATTTACCTATATGAGATGAATACCAAATAATTAAAAATTATTAATGATAGGGCTGGAGCAATGGCTCGGCGATTATGGCGCTTGCCGAGCACACACAAGGATGCAGATTCAAACCCAAGCACCACGTACACAACTAAATGTCAGAGCAACAAAAGTCACATGAAAAACTAAATAAAATTGGTTCTTTCTCTGTCCCTCTCTTCTTTAAAAAAAATAAAATAAAGATGTGCAGAATCAGACTAGCCAACAAGTATGGGCCCTTAATTGTACAGATGAGAAAACTGAGGCCCAAAGAAGTAACACTCCTAACAGCAATTAATTTGCACAAATGGAATCAGAATTTAAGTCTGTCTGCTAATTCAGAATTTCACATGAGTCCACACTACCTCTACATTTAATAAAATATAAATCATGAACGCCTAAAAAACTTAAAATACACTAAGATTCAAAAACTAGAAGATGGGGGCTGGAGCAGCAGCTCAGTGGTTATGGAGCTTGCTTGACTTGTGCAAGGACACTGGTGCGAATCCCAGCACCATGTCAGAGCAACAAAAGCCACATAAAAAACTAAAATAAAACTGATTCTTTCTCTCTCTCTAAAAAAAACAAACAAATAAATAAATAAAACTAGAAGACAGGCTGAAGCAGGTGGTTCAGCAGTTATGGCACTCGCCTCACATGCACAAGGATGCAGGTTCAAACCCCAGCACCCTGTACACAAAGAACTGTTAGAGCAACAAAAACCACATGAAAAATTAAATAAAATTAATTCTTTCTCTCTCTCTCAATGTCCCTCTCTCTAAAGAAAGAAAGAAAGAAAGACAGACAGACAAACACTAGAAGACAGCAAGAAACTAAGAAACTGAGGCGGGAGGATCACAAGTTCAAGGCCAGCTTGGACAACTCTATCTCAAAATAAAAACGGCTGGAGACATAGCACAGTCCTAGACTAACTCTGGGTTCAATCCTGAATACCAAAAACAAACAAACCTAGGAAACAGGATGGTGTTCACTAACAATCTTTACAGAAAGCAGAATCCCTTGAAGTAATGCTGAAAGTTACAAACATCAATGACTAAAAACAGGTTCTTTAATCCAAAGCAAGATATCAAGTAGCTTTTAATAGCTAATGCTATCAACCATAATAGCTGCTCTTCTTCCCATACCAATACTATATATTACTCAAAAATATCTGAGAGTGCCAAGCACAGTGGCACACACCTGTAATCCCAACAGAGGAGGCTGAGGCAGGACAACAGCGAGTTCAAAGCCAGCCTCAGCAACTTGGTGAAACCCTAAGCAACTTAGTGAGACCCTGTCTCAAAATTAAAAATAAAAATAAAAATTTAAAAAGGGGCTGAGGATGTGGCTCACAGGTTGGGCACCCCAGAGTTCAATTCCTATTATTAAAAAAAAAAAAAAAAAAACCTGAGTGCATAAATATGCTGAGAACGGTGCTAGGTACTAGGGACACCAGGGAACTAAACACATTGACTCTTGCAGTGAACAATTCAATACAACTGCTCTATGATAGGATATTTACCAAACTCCTCTACTACCCTACACTG
This sequence comes from Aplodontia rufa, assembly GCA_004027875.1. Classification (NCBI taxonomy): domain Eukaryota; kingdom Metazoa; phylum Chordata; class Mammalia; order Rodentia; family Aplodontiidae; genus Aplodontia; species Aplodontia rufa. The sequence goes on along the minus strand of PVKS010011363.1, from coordinate 6,412 downwards.
CTACAAAAACTTTCTTCATCATCTCTCAAACTTTTAACAACCTCACTACACCTCCTTTGAAACATGAATACTTCCTTTGGTAACTCAGAATTCCACTTTACCACAAAAGGTGTTAACCACGACTTAAACAGCAGAATTTTCGTTTAGACAGGGTCTCACTAAGTTCTCAGGAGTAAGTTGCTGAGTTGGTCTCCAACTTGCGATCCTCCCACAGCAGATTTTTTTTTTTTTTTAAAAGAGAGGGACAGTGAGAGAGAGAGAGAGAGAGAATCAATTTCTATTGAGTTTTTCATGTGGCTTTCGTTGCTCAGACACTTGGTTGTGTATGTGGTGCTGGGGTTTGAATTCACGTACTTGGGGCTTGCCAGGCAAGCGCCGTAACTGCAGAGCCACCGCTCCAGCCCCAACACAGCAGATTTTTAAACTGACTTTATCACCTTTCACAGACAGGGGTAAATTTCAAGAACTTTTCATGATGCACAGTAAATCTTCCCAATTTTACAACCCTGGTCTCAAATGACTACTAACACACCCATCCCACCCTTCACTTTACTAGAAACCTGAGTCACATGGTTTAGGACCAAACATGTTGGGAAGCACCTTTAGTAGACACCTTTGTGAGCCAGAAGCAAATTTACTGTCTCTCTTCTGCTTCTTTCCTCTGTATTCTACGTATCTGTGGATATGCAACCAGTCATTCACCACCTAAATTTATTAAATGTATTCCTAGAGGCTGGACCAATGACTCAGTGGTTATAGGGCTCGCCGGGCAATGCGAGGACCAGGGATCGAACCCCTGCACCACATATACAACTCATTGTCAGAAAAACAAGACCCAGAAGAAAAAATAAAGTTGATTCACCCAGATGAAAAAATAAAGTTGATTCTCTCTAAAAACTAAATAAATGTATACCTAATGACTTGTGAACCAACTTGTAAACCTATTTTCCCTACATAAATCTACCATATTTTAAAAGATGTTCAATTTGCAGTTTCAAGTCTCTCAAGCATCCCCTTTTTCCCTACCTCTCAAATGCTTGCACAATTTAAAGCTCTCTCAGAAGTCATTTAATTAATGAGAATTCTTTGGAAAACCCAACCTAAGGCAGTTCACATACCTGGTTGACCCAAATCATTCAGAAAGCTTTCTAATGATAGGTTCCCAAGCCCCATGCTCAGAGATTTTAATTCACCAGGTTCTTGCATGAGTCCCAGGAATCAGCATGTTAGGCAATCCATGGTATTTCTAGGTAGCCACTAAACTAAAGAACCTCGCCTACAAGTTGAAAAACTTGACTACAAGTGGGGCTACACCGCAGTGCTATTCAAACTGCTCTGGGTCACCTGAAAGTGAGCGAGGTAGAGTTAAAAGCCTTCACTGGCAGCCAATATACAATGATAGAACCCTCTCCTTTCAGTTTTTAATAATAGACCATATTGGATTTACTCAAAAAAAAAAAAAGTGTCATACAGTAAATTATCTACCCACTCAAGTCATAGACCCTAAAAGAAGGGAAGATTACCAACACACCTTACTTGGTCTCCAAGCAGTAACAACATGATCATGTCTTTTATCCTACCGAAACAGCTCAGAATCTAAAACGGGAAGGCACCTTTCACTTCTCCAAGAACAAAAAAAAATTTTACATTAGAAAAAAAAAATCCTCTGTAATTCAACCACAGCCTCTAATGGAATCACTGTTCACATCAGGAGAAATTAAGCTGAACCTCAACTAGAAGAGTATGTGCACTTTTTTAATATGAAAATATATGTCAGCAAACAAAGTGGATGTCAAGACACTGGAATAGTAAAAATTTAGCCCTGGGTCTAAGACACCTGAACATCAATACCTAGTAGTAGCCCATGTGCAAAACTCACAAGTGAGATTATCAGACTTCAGAGAACCTATTGAAGAGACCATAAAATCTTCCCCATAATTTTAAGATAAGGTTTCCAGCCCAAAGTAAAACCAATGATATCATCTTATGGTCCTGAGATGCAAAACATCCAGCACAATTTCTACCCAAGAAATAACACTGTAATCTTTTGCGGAGCTGCTTGACCAGTGTTTCCTGAGCTCCCTCAACCGCCCCCAAACCATCCCACCCACCCAAGTGCTACCAGGTCAAGATAATGCCCTGCTGCACAATCAGGCGGCCACTCCTCCTTCCCACAAGGCCCGGGCCCGCACTGCCCGACCCGGACTCCAATGGCCCGGGACCTCCGGCCTCTAGACACAGTGGACTCCACAGACCCGGTCCGGGATTCCGCCGGCATTTTCCCGAGGCCCCATAACTGCGCCCCACACGAGGATCCCCATGAGTCCGTCCTCGCCTGGACCGGGAAGGCCGCCTGGGCCCGGGACCCCGCCTCCCTCGCGCCTAGGGTCGCGGCGCTCCCACTCCCCACGCCTCCCCCTGGCGGCAGCGGCTACAGGGGCACTTCTTCCCGGGCCCTGCACACCACCTCCAGAACCCAGCAGGCCAACGCCTCCTCAGAGGGTGACAGCCACAGCGCCGAGGCCGAGGCCCGCCCCTCCTCCAGCTCCTCCTCACCACCCGAGGAGACCGGGGGTGGGCTTCTTACCAGGCAGCAGGACATGGCGAGCCCCGCAACGGCACGGCCTCCTCCGCCACCCCACGAGGCTCCCAGACAGGGCCGGCGGGGGGTGGGGGGCAGCGCCTGGGCCGCTGGAGCGTCTCGGGCTGCTCTGCCGCCGACTGCCACCGCCTTCTCACAACCACAACAACATGGCGGCAGCAGCCACACAGAGCGCGCTCCCGCTGCTGAGCCGGGACGCGAGCGGGAGCGCGTGCGCACGGCCCGGCGCTCAGTCGGGCGGGGGGGGGGGCGGGGAAACGCAGCGAGTTTGATGGGGCGTGGCCTAGGCCTCTGGTCACGCCCCACGAGGTGGGCGGGACTGCAGACGCGGGGAATGCCGCTGCTAGGGAGAGGCTCCCGGAGAAGCCCTACCGAAAAAGGACTAGACAAATGGGAAGAGAGTAAACGAAGAACGATGACAAATCAGGAAGAAGAAAACCGAAGGTGGATCTACGCATTCTTAGGAGGCATCTTTTCCTGACTCTATATAGTCCTGAGCAGGACCTCTGCTCACTCTGCTTACTAGTAAGACAGAACAATGGTGGTGCCTTTCACCTGCAAGTATAATCAGGATAAAATTAATTTAATATAATGTATGTAAATACAGTGTGCTGGAGGTTAGAATAACATTTCAAACTGCCTCAGCTTCATTTCCTAGTCAAAAGCAAAGGAGAGAAGTCAGCGAGTTTTCAACAAAAGCAAAAAAAAAAAAAAAAAATGGAATCTACCCTGCAAAAGAATTTCACATTCCAAAACTGCATTACCTTAGGCCCTAACAGGTTCCCTTCCTCTCAGATGCATTTTAACATTATGCTCTTAATTTTTTTTAAACAGCTAAGACAAGTCAAATAAAATCTACCCCTGTAACCCCTGTATTTGTTGCTTTGTTTATTTATACAATACTTTCTGAAATTACTTGTTTTCAACGTTTATTGTCTTTTACCCCCACTAAAATATAAGAACACTTGATATGATAAGAAGTTTGTCTTGTTTATCACTATATCCCCGGCACCTAGAGTTGTGCAAGACAAGAAGTAGTAGGCAGTCAAATTTCATGATTAAGGGATAATATTTATTCATACAATTCATCTAATTGAATCCTCACAACAACTTTAAAAGGTAGATGCTGTTGATTCCATTTTACAAATGAAGAAAGTGAAACCCAGAATAGGCTGCACTTACTAAAACAAAGTTCAAACCCAACTCCAACTGACAACAAAAACTTCTCACTCACTACTTACTACCCACTACATGTCACAGTCATCTAAAATAAAATCTCAAGTAAGAAATTAATATTACAGGCCTGGAGCAGTGGCTCAGCGGTAGAGTGCTTGCTTGGCCTGTGCAAGGTCCCTAGCACCACATGTACAACTAAATGTCAGAACAACAAAAAACAGATGGAAAAATAAATAAAATTTGACTCTTTCATCTCACTCTCTTTTCCAGAAAGAAAGAAAAGAAGGAAGGAAGGGAAAGAAAGGAAAGAAACATTGTAGTTCAAAGTTAGGAAAGCTTCTGGTTTACTCTCAAACTGATGGCTTCCTCCTTTATGTAGTGCTGTGAGGCAAACAAGACAGTTCTAAAAACTGCATAGCATGATGAGGAAACTGAGGCATATGAAAAAGGAAATGAGGAAAAACTTTGTACCTCTGCAAGGCAACTAGTGTTATGCACCCAATTGTCTTTTCACCTTGGCTTCCAGACAGCCCAGGGCTAAATCTGAAGTTCAATGGTGGCCTCTCAATGGCCCTTAAGGTCAGCTTGGCTTCAACAGTATGTGTGTGTGTGTGTGTGTGTGCATGTGCACACGCACGCATGCACGCGTACATGTGTTTTCCTGGGGATCCCAACCTGTCCTGGTTTCCCCTTTCTGCATAACATAGCCTTTATGGAGTGGGAAAACAAATAACACACAGAATAGATGAATTACTTAAAAAAAAACAATAAAGTCCTTCCCCACATGTTTCTTCCATTGTCTAGTAAACTAAGGTTCCCATTTGTTCCCAGTCCCCTGTGGATGGAAATTCCCCTGCTTAGTTAGCCCTCTCCTCACAGGCCTGGCTAATCTTCCATAGGTGGGAAGCCACCGATTGGAATGAAGGTAGCACCTGACCTCAGGACAGCTCATCTTAGTGTAGCCTTGAAAACTCATTTCAAGGGGATTAGGGGTGTTACTCAGTGGTAGCATGCATACTTGGCACGCACTGGCCTTGGGTTCAATCCCCAACATTAGAAGAAGGGTGGAGGGGACTCATTTCAAGGAGAAGAGCCTAAGAAAACACAACAGAAAGAAAACTGGCCTGAGTATGAAAGTTTAAACTTGACCATTGATGCCACTACATAGTTTTTCCTGGTTTCCTTTTTCATATGCCTCAGTTTCCTTACCACGCTGTTAGAACGATCTTGCTTGCCTCGCAAAGGTCCAAAAAGGTTCTTGAGGTAATAGATTGAAAATGTTCTATACCCTATGAAAAAGCTAAACTAATAGAGAGGATCCATTTGACTCCTGCTGAAGACAAAGTATTGACTTTGTACAGTGAGTCAAGAAAAGAGTGGAAATCCACCCAGGCTTAGTAAGGGCTCTTTCTCATTGCCCTATTTCCCACGTAAGAGACTCAATTTACACATCTGACCTTCCTCTCCTCTCCTACTGTCCTTTCAGCCTCACTTTCCACCCCCACTCCACTGCCACTATATTCAAAGCTGAAAATATTCTTCCAGCTGCTCCAGGACTCTTTGAAATAAGACTCACAATGTTGCAGCATTTCCTGCATCTCCCAACTGAGCCAGCAGACAAGGGTAACTATGGCTTTCAGACATTAAGGAATGACTTGCCTTGGAAAAACAGAAACTGGAATTAAATAATATCTCTGTGATTCAATATCTTCCAGGATTTTTTTTTAAAGAAAGGGGGGACAGTGAGAGAGAGAGAGAGAAGCAGTCTTTATTTAGTTTTTCATATAACTTTCATTCCTGGGACACTTCATTGTGTAGGTGGTGCTGGGTTCGAACTCGCGTACTTGCACATGCCAGGCAAGCGCCATAACTGCCAAGCCACTGCTCCAGCCCTCTTCCAGGATTTTTGAGACATAACCCTACCCACCTAAAGCTGGGGTGGGTCAATTCAGCTCTAATTCAGTGTTACAGGAATGATTCTCAACTTGTGGTCTTCAGGTCCCTAGGGATCCCTGAGACCCTAGCCAGAGTCTATATGGATAAAAACTATTTTAATAATAAATTATTTGCCTTTTTATCATGTTGACATTTGTAATAATGGTGCAAAAGCAGTGGTAGTAAAATTGCTGGAAAGTTGTGACAAATCAAAAGTAATGGTACAACATGTACTAGTAGCCATTGTATTCTTCACCAGGAAGCATATAATAAACACAATATCAGTTTCACTTAAGAATGTTCTTTATGAAATTAAAATCCAAACTCACAAAAAATCCAATCGATAAATGGGCTAAAGAACTTAAAAGAAACTTCTCTCCAGTCGAAGTTCAGAAAGCCCATAAATATATGAGAAAATGCTCTACATCATTAGCTATAAGAGAAATGCACATCAAAACTTCAATGAGATACCACCTCACTCCTGTTAGAGTGGCAAAAAAGAAAAATACAAACAACGACAGATGCTGGAGGGGCTGTGGGAAAAGAGGAACACTTCTACACTGCTGGTGGGACTGCAAACTGGTTCAGCCACTATGGAAAGCAGTATGGAGAATCCTCAAAAAATTAAGGATGGAACCACCTTACGACCCAGCTATCCCACTCCTGGGAATTTTCCCAAAAGATTTAGAATCAGCGTAT
>PVKS010011362.1:0-56946 GCA_004027875.1 Aplodontia rufa | reverse complement strand
TTTTTTTTTTTTTTTAAGAGAGAGAGGGACATGAAAGAGAGAAAGAATCAGTCCCTTATAGTTTTTCATGTGGCTTTCGTTGCTCTGACACTTCCCTGTGTATGTGGTGCTGGGGTTTGAACCTGTGTCCTCACACATGCCAGGCAAGTGCTGTAACCGCTGAGCCAGCACTCCAGCCCCCGTCCTTACCTCTTAAATCAATCTCATAGAGGTAAATAATGGACCAGTTACTACCATTAGGTTTCCAGTCACCTGTTTGTGCTGAGTTCCTTTTGTAGTCTACAAAAGTTGCTGTGGCTGCTGACTATTCAGGTATTAGCTGTCTGGTTAGTTCAGGGCTTATTATGATGTTGTTGGCTGGTTTGGATAAGGTGCCTGCATGCCTGTTAAGTAAATCATCTCAAATGTAGGACTCAAAACATCTCTCACATGAGTCTTAACCTAGGTTGGGAGGAAATTCTTAAGAAAAGGATGCAAAATCTCCTTTTGTGTATATTTCCTGACCTCTCTGCTAGCTAATGTTTCCTCCTCCTCTTAAAAAAAACCAAAAGTTTCAGGTATTTTTGTTTTGTCTTTGTGGTTTCATTGTCTCCATAAGTCTTCTTTTCAAGTTATATTATCAAAATTGGTTTGCATTGTGACTTTGAAAAGTTGTTTGTTTGTTTGTTTGCTTGTTTTTGAGAGAGAGAGAATCCTGTTTTTCATCTGATTTTTGTTTTCTGAACACTCAATTAATTGTGTATGTGATGTTGGGATTTGAGCCTGGGTCCTCGCACATGCCAGGCACTCCAAGCCATTGCTCCAACCCTGAAAACTTTTAATGTAAAGTTAAAAATGATTGTGCTTTTATGTTATAGAGAACATTTATTGAGTACTTGCTATGCTAGTTGGTGAGTTAGGATTGAGAAAGTCCAAGAATATAGTTTTAAGTGCTTGGTCTGTAGGTATTTAGGGACCAGGAGGGGAAAAACATGTTGTGGTTAGGCATTAAGTTTTAAATAGTGAAATTTCTTATGTAATGTGTACATGATATGAATGAAGAAAGTTTTATTTACTGCTTACATTTTTTAAAAAGTCTCACAGAGATGAACAGGTTTGATTTTGCAATGATATTAAATGCGTCCAAACTTTAAGAATAGTGTTTCCTGGGCTGGAGCAGTGGTTCAGCGGATGGAGCATTTGCCTGGCATGTGTGAAGATCCAGGTTTGAACCCCAGTACTACGTACACAACTAAGTGTTGTAGAAACAAAGGCCAGATGGAAAACTAAATAAAATTGATTCTCTTTCTTGTCTCTAATTCTCTTTAAAAAAAAAAAAAAAATGTGCTTCTTGTTGCTGTGTGCCTGATGTAAGTAATCTTTAGTCATTGTGGAACTTCGAGCCAGTTGTCATTTTAGAATTTTTCAGGTGCTCTTTTAAAAATGTGAACATACTTATCAGAATGTACTTGACAGAATATTCTTTTTGTCCCCAGAGTTGGCAATGATGAGAACATGTCCAACACCTGGAAATTCTTATCTCATTCAACAGACTCACTGAATAAGATCAGCAAGGTCAATGAGTCAACAGAATCACTTACTGATGAGGGTAAGAGGAAGCTATGATGACCTGTATGATGTGCTTCTGTGGAGATTGTGCCATTACCTAAAACACTAGTGTTAACAATAGTGTCTACCTCCTCCTTATTCTGTGGAAGCTTCTCTATATAATCTATAAAGCATCAGATGCATTAAAATGATTTGGCAATCACACTTAACCAGTGGTTAGTTGTGCCATTGATTTTAATACAGATGCCTTTTCTTCTCTGCTAGTCTCATGCACTGTTGGCTCTAGCTCTCTTGGCATAACTGTAAACTAACTCTGTTAAACTTGTGAAGGTAGAAAGTTCCTTCCAGTTCCTGCTTCATATAGGAATCATCTCTTAATCAGGTTTCATTAATGTCTGTCTTTCATAGCCAGTCTTGAAGAGTCTATCATTCCAAAATGGGACACTGATTCTTTTCTATAATCAGGATATGCTCTGCATGAAGAACCTGTATATTAATGCAGAATATTTGTTTCTTAAATAATTTTTCAGCCTGGGTTTTTTTTTTAGAGGTCACTGACCCAAGCTTCTGATACTGATTTTTTTTTTTTAATTTTGAGGAGTAGGTACAGACATGAATGAAGGACAGCTAATGGGAGACTTTGAGATTGATTCCAAACAGCTAGAAGCGGAGTCCTGGAGTCGGATAGTAGACAGCAAATTTCTGAAACAACAAAAGAAAGATGTGGTCAAACGGCAAGAAGTGATTTATGGTGAGATTCTTGATTTGCTGTGCTTATATTTAATTTGTGTTGTCCAGCATTTTTAAACTGGTGATTTGATGGACTATGGAAAACTCAACTTTTGATTTTTAAGATTTTTAATGTTTTCCTTAAAAACTTGGAGGTGAACAAACATGTTCTTATTTGTATCATTTTGTCCCTTTGTCCCATTCTGTTTCTTTTTCATTCTCTTGAATGTTTTATTTGTATGAGTGCTCAGTTGTATAGCAGTCCTAGAAAGAGAGCTCTTTCATGCAGTTTTGAGGTGGGCACAGTGGCACATGCCTATAATCCCAGCAACTTGGGAGGCTGAGGCAGGAGGATTACAAGTTCGAGTCCAACCTCAGCAACTTGGTGAGGCCATAAGCAACTCAGTGAGACCCTGTGTCAAAATAAAAATAAAAAGTTCAAGTGGTAATGCATCCTTTGGTCAATCCAATACCAAAAGAGAAAATGTTCAATTTTGGAATGGAGAAGGAGACGCAGTTGCCAGTGGCCAAACACTGTGGAGAGAGCCAGCAGGCCAGCGCCCAGCAGCTGCCAGGGGCCACAGAAGTACCCCAGGAATTGGCAGCAGCATGTGCATGTGGCCTGTGTGCCACCGGTGTTGGCAGCAGTAGCACAGAGTGCCGGCTGGTTCGGGTGGGTGACATAACAGATGGAGAAGGTGTTCACGAAGGAACTGGACCAGTGGATAGAGCAGCTGAATGAGTGCAAGCAGCCATCCGAGTCCCAGGCCAAGAACCTCTGTGAGAAGGCTAAAGTAGCCCTGACAAAAGAATCCAATGTGCAAGAGGTTCAATGTCTGGTTACTGTCTGTGGAGATATGCATGGGCAATTTCATGATATGGAACTATTTAGAATTGGTGGCAAATCACCAGATACAAATTACTTGTTTATGGGAGATGATGTTGACAAAGGATGTTATTCATTTGAAACCGTCCTACTGCTTGTAGCTCTTAAGGTTTATTACCGTGAATGCATCACCTTTCAAGGGAATCACAAGAGCAGACAGATCACACAAGTTTACGTGATGAGTGTTTAAGAAAATATGGAAATACAAATGTTTGGAAATATTTCACAGGTCTTTTTGACTATCTTCCACTCACTGCCTTGGTGGATGGGCAGATCTTCTGTCTACATGGTGGCCTTTCTCCATCCATAAATACACTGGATCACATCAGAGCAATTGACCACCTACAAGAAGTTCCCCATGAGGGTCCAGTGTGTGACTTGGTGTGGTCAGATCCGTATGATCATGGTGGTTGGGGTATATATTCTCAAGGAGCTGGTTACACTTTTGGACAAGATTATTTCTGAGACATTTAATCATGCCAGTGGCCTCACTTTGGTGTCTAGAACTCACCAGCTGGTGATGGAGGAATATAACTGGTGCCATGACTGGAATGTTGTAACAATTTTCAGTGCTCCAAACTATTGTTATCATTGTGGTTACCAAGCTACAACCATGGAACTCGATAATACTCTAAAATATTCTTTCTTGCAGTTTTATCCCACACCTCATAGAGGGGAGCCACATGTTACTTGTAACCCAGACTACTTCCTGTAATGAAATTTTAAACCTATACAGTATTGCCATGAACCATATATTGACCTAATGGAAATGAGAAGAGCAGCAGTAACTCCAAAGTGTCAGAAAATAGTTAACATTCAAAAAAACTTGTTTTCACATGGACCAAAAGATGTGCCATATAAAAATACAAAGCCTCTTGTATCAACAGCCATGACTACTCTTGTATCAACAGCAATGAACCAGTTCATTGCATGCTGAAGCAACATTGTTGGTTAAGAAACCAGTTTCTAGCATAGTGCTATTTGTGATTACTTTTGCTTTCTCTGAGAGGCTGCAGATAACAAGATGTAAACATTCACACCTCATGAATATAATTTAACTTCCATTTAGCTATAGCTTTACTCAGCATGACTGCAGATAAGGTTAGCAGCAAACAATCATTGGAGCTTAATGAGCATTTTTAAAAATAAGTACCAAGCCCTCCCCACTACTTGTTGGGTTTTGAAGTCATTTTGTTTATATTCAGGGAAACTTTAATTGTATGATTTGTCTGCACTCAGTTTATAGTTTTTTTTTCCTTTTTCAAAAATAAGCCTCAATTTCTTTGTTATTGTCAGAACCTGGTGAGTTGTTTTGAATAGAACTGTAAGATGATGTTATTGCACAAGAACACTGCAATATTTTTCATAATAAATTTGTGAACTAAGGAAAAAAAAAAAGAAAGTTCAGTTTTGTTTCTCAGCTACACTAGAAAATAGATAAACCACAAGTCATTTATAGTGAACAGAAACACAAAACACTTTAGAGATACTGAATACAGCAAATACTTCTTTGGTAACAAGTATACCTGTCATCAGAAAATAAAGTTGGGTAATATGGTAAGTAGAGGAATAAGATGAGAATACATTAGGGAAAAGACAGCTGTTGACCCAGTTTTAAAGTTTGAATTGGACTCTGAACTAACCTTATGACTGTAGCAGCTGATCTTTGAAGGACAGTTCTTGTTATAAATAAATAAATTATTAAAAAATTTTAAAAAGTACATGTATGTATGTATTCCTGATCCTTGATCTCTGTCCTCCTTCCAGAGTTGATGCAGACAGAGTTCCATCACATCCGCACACTGAAGATCATGAGTGATGTGTACAGCCGGGGGATGATGACAGATCTACTCTTTGAGCAACAGATGGTAGAAAAGCTGTTCCCCTGTTTGGATGAACTGATTGGTATCCATAGCCAGTTCTTTCAGAGAATTCTGGAGCGGAAGAAGGAGTCTGTGGTGGATAAAAGTGAAAGGAACTTTCTTATCAAGAGGATAGGGGATGTACTTGTAAATCAGGTAAGCCATACAATGCTCCTAGGTTCTTCTCACATGCTGTGAAGGGAAAAGTGAAGCCTTGGGGTTCAGGAGCCTTGCATTCACTTCTCAACTCTGCCATCTACCTGTGTAAGCTTAGGAACATTAGATAATCTCCCTGAGCCTGATTTTCTTTTCTGTGAAAAAAGGACAATAGGGTTTTTCGGTTTCTGCTATTTTAGAAAGTTAAAGGGTGTGGGTATGTGCGTAAAGTACCTAACATATGGTAGATACACAGTAAAAAAGTTAGAAATTTAAAAATACTTGTTGGAAGTCTTGAACTTTGTCCTGTGGCTCAAATAAGAAGGATTTCCTTTACCAGAAAACCAGCTGAAGCATAGAAAATTGAACAAGAGACTATCTTGAAATACATACTAAAATATGTATTGATATTTTTATCATGGTGTGGTATAGTTTCAGTCCCACTCCAAGAAAATTCATCTAAAAATTATTTGCATACTTGCAAATTTATCTGTCATAAGCAGCTTAATGTATCTTTTGAAAACTTTCTTGAAAAAAATTTTGTTAGTATAAGCTTAGCTGATGAGTATAACATACACATAATGAGTTGTGAGGTTTTATTGTTGTTATTATTGTTTCTCCAGCAGTTCCCTTCTTTTATGTAGAAACAGATTTGATTGCTGGAGCATTTGTCTGAGAATTAGAAATTTTTTCCTTTCTTTATATACTTGAGCCCGTATCTTTCACTTCATTAATTCACTAGTGTATTTATTCATTCTTCAGGTATTTACTGAGCCTGAATATCTAGTAAAAAACCAGATAAATATGATTTGGACCTCTGCCTCAGGGTATTGCTGTTCTGAGAATAAAAACAGTCATATTGTGAAATAAACTCATATCTAGTATGGCAAATGTGTGTATTGAACAGGGTGTCCACAGCAGAGCCTAAAAGTGGGATCTACAAATGAGGACCTTTCCTGTCCCTCTTCTAAACATTTTCCATTCCATTCTTTCTGCCTTAGCTCTCTGCCTTCAGGCACTTCACCTAACTTAACTTATATTATCGTTTATAGCTCCTTAACATTTGTACACATCCTCTAGTAAGACAGTTGAAGCTGTGATTGAAACCATAGCCCTGGTGTTCATTTGTACTGTGCTGCAGTCCTGGAATTGATCTTTTAAGGAACTTAATTTAGAGTATTATAAAAGTCTTTCTGCCTCTTTCTCCATTGGTAAGTGGTGAAAGGAAAAGTTACCCTATACCCTTTTCAGATTTTTTGGTAAATGTGTGATGTGTCTGGAGATTTTTAGCACCATGGAAATCAGTTCTTATCCTGCATTAGATAGAGCCCATATGGAAACTCATTGATTTACCCCAAGATGTACATTTCTTCAGATAGCCCTTTAGATTGCACATGTTTGGGAAATACTTAAGGGCCATGCAGATCCCTAAGTAAAAATGACCATTTCTGATGTCTAACTTCTGTGTGTGGTACTATGAATGAACCAAGGCCTTGTTTTTTTAAAAAAAAGACCTCTTTATTTTGCTTGTTAACTCTGCATGGCACTACGTTTTAAAGTGGTGCTGCGGATCAAACCCAGAGCCTCACACTGAGCTATACCCCGGTCCCCATCTATCTAAGTTATTACAGTCAACATTTTTATTTGTTTGCTTGCTGGGGAGTACTGGGATCAAACCCATGTCCTTGCACATACTAGGCAAGTACTGTATCACTGAACTGCGTCTGCCGGCTCATTAAGGTCAAAATTTTTCTTTTTTTTCAGGGCTGGGGACCGAACTTGGGGCCTTGAGCGTGCTAGGCAAGCACTCTGCCACTGAGCTAAATCCTCAACCCCCTCATTAAGGTCAAATTTTAAAAAATATCTTATGAAAAATATCTTGTGAAGAAAACCTTAGGCCCTATCTTAAGGTCAGAATTTTAAGACTATGTCATGAAAATATAACAACTTTACTGAGATAAAATTCATGTCCTGGAGCTGGAGCAGTGTCTCAGCAGTTATGGCACTTGCCTGGCATGCACAAGGACCCAGGTTTGAACTCCAGCACCACGTACACAATGATGTGAAAGCAATGAAAGCCTTGTGAAAAACTAAATAAAATAAATAAAATGTAGTTGTATGGTTTTTAGTATATTCACAGTTGTGTAACCATCACCACATTGAATTTTAGAACATTATCATCACCCCTGAAAGAAACCCCATACTTAACTATTAGTTGTTCCCTATTCTCTTTCACATAAAAACGTCAAATTGCCCCCGTCCTAGGAAACCACTAATATGCTAATATACTATCTTTCTCTCTGGACATTTTGTAAATGGAATAAAACAACATGTGGTCCTTGGTGAATGACTTGTTTCACTTGTCATGTTTTCAAGATTCTTCAGAATTGTAGCATATAATGGTACTTCATTCATTTTTATAACTGAATGATATTCCATTGTATGGATATCATCATTTATCTGTTTATCTACTGATGGCATTCTTTTTTCGATTTTGGGGCTATTGTAAGTAATGCTGCTGTGAACTTTTTTTTTTTAAGTTTGTGTCTGTGTGCTTTTATTGTTCTTTATACACCTAGGAGTAGAATTGCTAGGTCTCACAAGAGCTCTGTGTTTGGCCTTATGATGAAGTGCCAGATCATTTTCCAAAGCTGCTGTACCAATTTAATCTTTAGGGGGAATTTACAGTAAAAAACACTTAGCTTTTCCAGGTAGATTGGAAGCTTTTTACAGGATGATCCTATGAAATAGAGCATAATCGTTGTACTCCTTTCTCTCCAGTTTTCAGGTGAGAATGCAGAACGCTTAAAGAAGACATATGGCAAGTTTTGTGGGCAACACAACCAGTCTGTAAACTACTTCAAAGACCTTTATACAAAGGATAAGCGTTTTCAGGCCTTTGTAAAGGTATTGATGTGAAGCATGAAAATCTCCATCATTGTCAAGAGCAATCTGTCACTGTCAGTTTTAATTAAAGTGTTGTTCGTGTAGTAGTCCTAACAGTGTGTTTACTGCCTTGCAGAAGAAGATGAGCAGCTCACTGGTAAGAAGGCTTGGAATCCCAGAGTGCATATTACTTGTAACCCAGCGGATCACCAAGTACCCAGTTTTATTCCAGAGAATATTGCAGTGTACCAAAGGTGAATCTCCTTTTTAACTTAGTCTTGTGTGGCAGTGAACTGTTTCCTACAGTGTCCAGTAGCACTAAGGACCACCATAGAAAAGCTTTTTCATACTCTAGTATGTCTAAAAGAGAGCCTGTTTTATCTTGAAAACAGTTTTCTTTAGTGAAATCTTGAAATGTTGTATCACTAGACATAGGGTTGGTGATAGCAAGAAGGTAAGGAACACTTATTAATTCTATCAGGAGTTTGTTGCTTGAGCAACTGATTTCTCTTTTCACTATGCTGACAGACAATTCCATCAGTTCTTCCTATGAGAGCCAGAACTGCCTCTGTTTCTCATTTTCTGTTCTTAGGTAATCCTTCTCTTAGGCATTTTACAGTAAAGATTACAAGGTGGCTGTGTTAAAGATTAGGTAAAATAAAGACATAAGTAAATAACTTACAGTTCCTCCCTAATTCTCCCTTCCTAAAAATGTGTGGTTTATTTTAAAACAGAGTTATGACTTCTTATTATCTATATCATTGAGAACTGCTAACTTTCTTTAGTGTTAGACTTAAGATTGCAAGAGAGAGGCATGTGACCTCTGGCATGGTGTCTGCACTCTGATAGCATAACCATAGAGGGTAAATGATGTGGAACAAGAAGCAGGACTCCTACCTTTCTACTCTAGTCTGAAAAGAAGCCATTAAAAGCAGAATTATTCTTTCCTCCCAAGACAATGAAGCAGAGCAGGAAGACCTAGCTCAGTCCTTGAGCCTAGTGAAGGATGTGATTGGAGCCGTAGACAGCAAAGTGGCAAGTTATGAAAAGAAAGTACGTCTCAATGAGATTTATACAAGGACAGATAGCAAGTCAATCATGAGGATGAAGAGTGGTCAGATGTTTGCCAAGGAGGATTTGAAGCGGAAGAAGCTGGTGCGGGACGGGAGTGTGTTTCTGAAGAGTGCAGCTGGAAGGTTGAAAGGTAAGGCTTGTGTGCCTTAGAATAGGTGATGTCCAAGTGCTTTTGTTGCAAATTCACTACCAGGGATTTTTTTTCCCTATGGCGCCCATATCCAAACATCACCCAGAGACAAGTTATTGTAATTGTGTGGGATCTTAAACCAGAAAAGGCTGGTTGGAGATAGCTTGCAAAAATCATATGATGGGCTGGAACGGTGGCTCAGCGGATACGGCACTTGCCTGGCATGTGCAAGTACGCGAGTTCAAACCCCAGCACCATGTACACAACAAAGTCTCAAAGCAACGAAAGAAAGTCATGTGAAAAACTGAATAAAAATTGATTCTCTGTCTCTCTCTCACTGTCCCCTTTCTTTTAAAAAAAAATCATATGAAATATAGTTAAGTAAACAAGGAAATGATGCAGTAGGGGAAAATGGCAAATAAAATTTTAAAAAAGGATAAAATTAATACAAATGTCAAGCCATTAAGGAAGATGCATTCCCTTACAAGAAATGAATAGCCAGTGTGAGATTGGAGCTTGTAGGAAGACAGTTGCAAGGGCAGCAGATGCAATCAGGGGCAGTTCACAGGATCCGTGAGATTGAAAATATATCCCTTATTTCGAAGAGTTATTTATTAGAAGGGTTTTCAGCTTCAGAGACCTTAGAGAAGGCAAGTTTAACTCTCATCAACTAGAAATGTGTTCAGTGATCTCTGAGATAAAATGATGTGTATGTAGGTAACTGCTATCAAAGTACCCAGGAGTCCTTAACAGAGTCTTAACCATGCTTGGAACAGTAATAAAGAAGCCCCAGGAAGTCAACTGATTTCAATCATGAATGAAGTTGGGATCAAATAAAGCTACTTGGAAAGAGGTACTTGCTCTCCAAAGCGACAAGTGCTGGAATGAAGGAAAAGGCGTGAGGAAAAGCAGTGGAGTCAAGTCCTAAGTAATGAAGAGGAAGGTGGCAGGCCGATGGGGAGAAAACATTCCTGGTGGTGGAAAGAGCAAGTGTAGAAACATGAACTTGGAAGGGTAGACCGCCAGGGCTCTCAAAAAGATTGCAGAATAAGTGATAGGGAAGAATGGAAAATAGGCCTGAAAAAACTCCTGGGGCCTCACTGTAATTAATGAGCAGCACACTGCAGACTAAGGCATCGACAGTGGATGTGCTTAACAGGTGTGGGACAGAGAATGGGTGCACAGTGGAGGGGCTGTAAAGGGATACATGAGATATTTTTTAGCACAGTGACCAGATGGAGTATAGAGTTGAGGGTGAAGAAAGACAGTTGTGATTCAGAGAAGTGTTCATCCAGGCCTGCCCTGCAGTAGAGGGCATGTAAGAGGAGGACAGGATAATCATAGAGAAATTGTGTGCATTTCATTATTCTGTGATGAACTTGAATCAGGGCTTCTCCCTTCCAGCCCTAATGTCCTGTGATGTTCCAAGAGCCCTCAGAATTCTTCTCTGACCCTTAAGGCTGTCTTTTAAGTAGACTGACATTTCAGAAATACCTGCCTCTCTGTAAGGACCTAGGTTTCCTAGAGCTGTGGCTCTGGAACCAGAACTTCATGCTTTGCTTTGCACAGCAGTTTGTTTATTCTTTCCCAAAATAAAAACTAATAGATTCCAGCTGTTGGAATAAACTTGTGGTTAAGCCAGTGGCAGAAGAATAGATTTTTCTGGCTTGAAATGCCGCTGCTGGAGATAGCAGTTGGTATTCGGTCACTTTCACCCCCAAGTGCACTTGAGCCAAGAACAGCCAGCACTGAGATGAATACCTTTTAAAGGGGTGTAATTGTTTTTCTCTGATCCACAGACACTGATCACATAAACTTTAAGATTCAACAGAATTAAAACTTTTGTTTTAGAGGGTTTTATTCAACACCTGAATTTTTTTTTTTAAGAGACAGTGAGCATGCAGGGGTGGGGGAGGGTGGAGAAAATCAGTTTTGCTTATTTTTCCATCTGGCCTTTGTTTCTCTGACACTGAGTTGTGTATGTGGTGCTGGGGTTTTGAACCCAGGTCCTCACATATTCCAGGCAAATACTCCAACCACTGAGACATTGCTCTAGCCCCCAACTACATTATTTTAAAAATTATTTAAAAGTAAACTTTAAACAAATAATCGTGTCAAGCCTAATGATAGTTTATGTAAAATTATAATAGTCTAGGCTGAAAAATTAGATCTCCCTAGGAATCAGATATCTGTTCGTCTGTTTTCTTCTTGGGTTTGCAGTGAATTCCATAAAAAGGGGATTCTAGTATAGCAGAGATTCAAGACAGGACCAGGAGGGGACTGCATAAATTATTCCCATCCATTTCCCAAGGGATCATAGGCTCTACTTTATAGAGTAAAGATATACGTAGGGGCCAGCCTGTTAGCTCTCAGTAGATGACTCAGATGTCAAATTGTCCTTAAGGGAGTAATGGGAAAATGTCACTTTGTACTCCTAGAGGATTAGTCAGAGCAAGGCTTTGTGGAGTTTGAGGCAAGTTGTTATTTTGGTTATATGTGTTTGTTTTAATTCTTGCATGCAGTTAGAGATGTTAATCTGCTTTTGGTTTTGGTTTGGGAAAGGCAGTCCTGCAGATGAAAACCAGGGCCTCATGCATGCTAAACATGCATTCTACCATTGAACTATACCCTCAGCCCCTTAGCATAGGTTTTAATAAAAAGGAAGAGAAGAGAAAGCTGTTATGATATAGAGACATTGAAGTGGGAGCTGAGGGCAGACCTCTGTATTCAATTGTACTTTTGAAGCCAGAGAGTATCTGTGTAGGCCTTTCTTGTTCTTTTGGGAGCATGGAAGAAGTCTTCTTTTCATAGACTTAGATATTCTTGTACATCACCTTTGGGCAACTTTCATGGCTACTGTTTCCCCATTGGTTGTAATCAGAAGTTGAGAAAAATTATAGCCTGAGTGTTTTGTTGGAACATGTTGCTCTCAGTTTCTGTTTAACATCTGTTGAAATCAAAATTTAAATTTTTATTCTTAAAACTGTTTTATTTGGGGGCTGGAGAGGTGGTTCAGTGGTAGAGCACTTGCCAGGCATGCACGAGGTCCAGGGTTCCATCCCCAACCCCGCATGCACAAATAAATAAAGGAAAAACAAAAGTCAGATGGAAAAAATTCTTAAAATCTAGAATCTATTTTTTCAGGATTGAGTACTTAAAGTTTTCCAAAAGGCAACTTTGGTAATGAACCCCATTTTTTAAAATGCCTTTAAAAAATCTTGTTACCAGATCCAAGTCCTACAGAACTGTTAAACAGTTGCCTTGGGGAGGAGTGTGATCTCAGATGGGGTGTGTGAAACTGAAACTCCTTCAATGAAAACCCTTCTGACTGTTGTTAACCATTTAGTAGTCATTTTTCTCTTCTCTTTCCCCATTTCTGCTTTCCAGAGGTCCAAGCAGTTCTGCTCACTGACATTTTAGTTTTCCTTCAAGAAAAAGACCAGAAGTACATCTTTGCATCATTGGTAAGCTGAACTGTCACTCGCTTCTGCTTGGAATTAAAAGTATTCAAAACAATTAGGTTATGTGTGGAGTGTAAACGCTACCTCAAGCCTTATCCACCCTCAGAAAATTAATTAGCTAAGTATAAATTCCTCTGGATAATTTCTTACATATCTTTATGATTTTCTCTTGTTCTTTCCTGCTGCTAAAATTATTTTTCTGTTCCTTCACAGTCCTTTTGATTGCCCTGGCATTTGATGATTTGAGTATAAGTCTGTCACTGAAGTATTTCCTCACACCCTATCAGTGGTGCTCATGCATGATATTTTAGTGGGGAATCTGGAAGAGTCATGATGTGAAAAACTTAACTAGAAACTTTATAGCTATAAATTATCATCTGTTTTTTGGAAATCTTTTTTCTGTTTAAAATTTTAAATGAAATAGTAAGATACTTGTCTTTATCCTAGAGCTGCCATTATTTTTCTAATCCATATGCATTTAAATCAGCATCTAGCCTTACCTTAGTTCAGGGTTGTCCTTAAGAGTTAGAACACTTTATACGTATCTTATATTTGCTCTCTCCCCTTTTCTAGGACCAGAAATCAACAGTGATCTCTTTAAAGAAGCTGATTGTAAGAGAAGTTGCACATGAGGAAAAAGGTCTATTTCTGATCAGTATGGGGATAAAAGATCCAGAAATGGTAGAAGTCCATGCCAGCTCCAAAGAGGAGCGTAATAGCTGGATTCAGATCATTCAGGATACAATCAATACCCTGTAAGTGGAACACCAGGGCCCACCCTTCCTAGACCTCCTAATACCTCCTTGTGATTAGACTAAGCATCTGCCAGAATAATTGACATCTTAGGAATTTTTTGTTTTGTCTTATTTTGTTGTGGCTTTATTAGGAACAGAGATGAAGATGAAGGAATTCCTAGTGAGAATGAGGAAGAAAAGAAAATCATGGATACCAAAGCCCGGGAGTTAAAAGGTAACTGTTGCATGTGGTCTGAGGCCCTTGTTCATGGAATGTTAGTGGTTTCCAGAGGCATTGGCTGCTCCTCAGCTCCAAAATTGTCTCAGCAGCCCTCAAGTACAGAGAAATGAACAGTTTTTAACAACAAATACTAGCAAAGAATGGCTTAACAATGGTCCAACACTAGATCGAGGGAATGTTAATTGCCTTGTTTCAGTATCAGTATTCCTGGACCCTGGTGACATTTTTTGTACTTTATCACAAAGGATTTGCCAAATTTCGTAACCACATCTAAGATTAATACAAGGGAAGAAAGCTATTTGATGAAAAAAATTCTTCTGTTTATCTATTTTAATCTTCTTGCTAGTTCCTGGCTTTCTTGATTATCCATACATTCATAAATGAGTTGTGAGGAAAGAAAGGTACTTAATTGATCATGTTTGACCTCTGTTCATTAAGTATCTACTTTTTTGTATCCTGTCAGTATCCCTGCAAGACAGATATTTTATTCCTTTTGTGCAGGTGAGATCCTGAAGACCCCAAAGGCCAGTCACCCTGGAGTCAAATGGTTGCTAGTGACTGAACCAAATTCTAATTTATATCAGGATGAGATAACAAAAGGGCCTGATGCTCTTCCCCTTCACCATGGCTTAATGACTGTTCCAAAGTAAAGACTGCTTTGAGTAGAAATCAGGCTGAGAGTCAAGTAAATGTAAACCCCAAAGAAGTTTATTAGGCTATACAAAGTGATAGCATTCTGTTTCATTGAAGGGGGAAAAAAATTGACAGGTTTGGGCTAGAGCCAGTTTTATCACATTTTTGTCTTACATATCAAATGATTAGGATGACAAGGATAAAGTGTTCCTTCTATTAACATTTTGTAGGCACATGGCATCTACCAGTAGATGTTGAGGGAAGCTCACATCATAAGTGAATGACAGGCCACCAACTAATTTATTAGACCATGGGCACATGTAAAGTGTGGGAGATTGCTCATCCTTTCTCTGATGAGTCACAAAGAAGCTGATGCATAAGCTACATGTTTATTCATGAGGGACAATTTTGAGATATCTGGAGAGTAAGGGTTAAGTGACAGAGGCTGAAGCTAGAAAAGAAACAAGGGCATTAATGATACAATTTTTTAAAAGTTGATTGTATTGGAACTTATTAAGACAATTGCTTGAAGAAGCAGGGGAGCCACTGGCTTACTTGATTTCAGACCAAGTGAGAGACTCTGAGGACAGGTTAGAAACTAGAGGGGGGACAGAGGTGAATAAGAAATGAGGTTATTAAAGCCTGGTCACCTGGGTGTTGGTGGTAGAACAGAGTGGGGAAACAAAAATCTCTCCCAGGATTCCAAATTGGGTAACCAGGAGCATGAGTTGCTGCTAACTCAAGAGGAGACCATAAGCCAAAGGGAAAAGGTGAGTTAGACCAGAAAACAAATTGGTTTCTGACATGCTGAGAACAAGTCATCTCATTAGAGATGACCACTTAACAGTGGGGCCCAGTGGTCTGGCACTCACAAAAGAGGACAGGATTTGGGATGTTTGTTGGGAATTATCAGCATATAGGAGGTAATTAAAAACATGGAGTGAGATCCCCAAGAGGAAAGTGTAAAAACTATAGAAAGCAGCAGAGGTTGGAACCACAGGAGGAACCCAGTTGTACCACTCTCCATTACAAATGGAAGATCCATAAAGTGCCCTGAGAAAGAGTGGTAGAAATAAAACTGATATCCTCAAGTGAAGAAGGAAAATTGTCTCAAAAGGAGGAGATAATCCTCAGTGTTGGAAAAAATCTAAAACTAAAGGATCTCTGATTGGGTACAATGGTACACACCTGTAATCCCAGCTACTTAAGAGGCTGAGGCTTAAGGATCACAAGTTCAAGGCCAACATGGGCAGCTTGGTGAGATTCCATCTCAAAATATGAAATAAAATATCTGAGGAAGTGGATCAGTGGCAGAGCACTTGCCTGGGATGCTGGAGGCCCTGGATTCAATCACTGGCACCACGAAAAACTGAAAGGATCTCTTCAGATTCAGTAATGAGAGCAGCTGCTGAGAGATGGGGGCCAAAGCTGGAGAGAAATAGGTTCAGAAATAAATAGCGGAGTAAAGGAGCAGCAATAAAGTGCAGACTTATCTTGTTAGATATGCCAGTGTTTGCCAAAAGACCCATGGTGATTATCCAGGTAGCAGTTGCATAATAGAAACTTGATACTGCCTGCAAGATGAGTAGAGGAAGCCATTTTCTATCTTTGTCATTTCCATAAATTACCACAAGGTGGAGCTCATGTCTTATCTTGAAATTTTAAACAAATCACAGATTCCTTTTCTCTGTCCACCCTGCAGAACAACTTCAACAGAAGGACCAACAGATCCTCCTCTTATTGGAAGAAAAGGAGATGATTTTCCGGGACATGACTGAGTGCAGTACTCCCTTGCCAGAGGATTGCTCCCCAGCCCACAGCACTAGAACACTCTTCCGTTCCAACACAGAGGAAGCTCTGAAAGGAGGACCTTTAATGAAAAGTGCAATAAATGAGGGTAATTAACATTCAGTATTAACCCCCTCTTCAGCCCCTCCCAAAGTGGTTTACACACTGTTTTACTTACAGGTTTTTACTGTTATTGTACCAATACCGAAAACTATTTGATACAGTTACTTTGCTCAGTTATGAGGTGAGCACTCTTATAACCACTACCCCACCCAGGTCAAGTGTGGGGAACATGAGGCTCAGCTGGCTTGTAGAAGAATTGGTGGTAAACAACTCTAAGGGGTCCAACTGGCTTGTAATTAGCAAATTGCCTGACCGCATGACTAAGCTATTCGGCCACTCATTTGTTACAGTGGAGAAAGGTGTTTGCATTGTACCCTATTGGCTGTTGTAATGGATAAATAGAGTAGCAGCTAGTCAGGTAAAGCAAGCGGCCCAAGAACGAGGTAGCCAAAGAAGAGAAAGCAGCCAGAGAAGAAGCAGCCAAAGGAGAAGCAGTAGCCAGAGAAAAGCAAGCAAGCAGCCGTGTCGTGAAGGGAGAAAGCAGAGAAGACGCATAGAACCGGGGAGATCAGCAGAGACGTCAGATCAGCAGCTTTAGAAGATGCAGGTCCCGTGTTCCAGCTGCCGGCATTCGCCCCCTTGTTCCCGGCTCCCCAACCCTTCCTAACTCAGCCCCTCGGAGGACGGCCCAGCGTCGGGTCGTTCTACCCGTTCCTCGCTCTGGAGTGCAGCGGGGAGCGACTCCTCACCCCATCCCCTTCCTAACTCGGCCCCTCAGAGGATGGCTTGCTAGGTCGTTCTGCCCGCTCCTCGCACAGGAACACTGCGGGGAGCAACTCCTCTTCCCCGGTTCCCAGTGTCCTGCTGGCCCCCCGGGGAACGGCTAAGGTTGCCGTTGCCCTGCCAGAACTCAGGGGGGAGCGACAGTCAAGAAATAAAATGTAGCCATGACACCCTAGAATCCTCTCCAGGTGCCCTGTCCCTGTCACACCTCCCATTTTCCTAAAGGAACAGATATTTCTACACTTGTTAGTAATCAGGCACCATCCCCTTCTTTTGCATATGGTTTATCTTTGAATCATGTGAGCTGTTTGAACTAAAGTTTGAATGTTATTCATATGCATGCAGTTCTGGCCTCTATTCCCTTCAAATTCACAGCTGAGTTCAAAACTTACTCAAAACTTGATCCCTTTGGCAAGCTGTGTTTTTGTAGTATTTTGTTGCATTCTTTATCAGGGGTCACTAGATATGTACTTGACTCCCCTTTTGGATTCTGTTGGAGGGTTTTTTTGCGGGGAGGGGGTTGTTTTTGTTTTTCTAACATAGGAAAAGAAGGATAAAAGAATAAATTATTGAGGTTTTTTCCCTCCTTTATTTACCAGTTTTCAAGAAGACCCATGTTCTCATATTATGACACTGGGGTAAATAGCTCAGTGGTAGAACGCATGTATAGTATGAATAAGGGACCCTGGGCTCAATCAAAAATTAATACAAGAGAAGATGGAACATGGCAGTATTGTGCTTGCATGGCATGGGCAAGGACCAGGTTCAAACCCCAGCACCACATACACAGCTAGGTATCAGCAGTGAAAACTAAATAGAGTTGATTCTGTCTTTCTCTCCCTCCACTTCAAAAAAAATTAATACAATAAAATGTGGAGTATTCATGGCTTTAAAACAATACCCAGTGAGTTCCACATTGTTAAAGTTTTCAACCTCATTTAAAGCTTAGATTGTCCCATCTTTGCCATTGAACGTGTTTCTCTGACGTTGAGTTTTGTGAAACGACCATATAGTCTTGAGCTTTTTTTGCTATCTGGTACTGTAAGATGTTCCAGACTCATCTTGATTGTTTTCTGTCCCAAGTAAGAGGACCAACCATTTTTCCAAGAGCTCTGATTCCTTTTAGTGGAAAATAACATTTTGAGACCATAATCTGGGTACGGGGGATGGTCATTACTACTAGATATTTCATTGTCACTAACTTGGGCTTTTTTAGTGGACAGAATTGGGGGTGAATATATTTATGTGAATTCATATTACTGATGTATCTAATCAAATTGTGCACTTTAGGGATTTTTAACCTTATCTCTTACATTACATCTGTATGTCCTTTCACATTGTGAATCTTCATTCTCAAAGATATATCATAAAATTAGAATATCCTGTATTTACTGTCTTTATAATACTTTAATATACACAATAGCATCAGAATAATAATACTGATATTCCTGCTACCAAATACAGTTTTTGTATGTTAGCCTCATTCTCCTTTTGTATTTAAGTAGTTGTACTGTAGCTGAACTGTCAGCTTGTAATCGTTCAGACTGTGGTCTCCTCTTATACACTTGCTCTACAAGCTCATCATTTTTATTTTAAGACAAGGTCTTACTAAATTGCTTAAAGCCTCACTAAGTTGCTGAAGATGGCTTTGAACTCCTGCCTCAGCCTCCCGAACTACTGGGATTACAGGCATGCACCACTACACCCAGCTACATGTGTTCTTTTTCTCGCCTATTGATTCTTTTTCTGCTGGATTTATTTGCTCTTATGTTCTATTTGAGTTTGCAGTTCTATAAATGTTTTTCTTTTGTGTTTCAGTTGAGTGTTGCTACCTCATTTCTGTTTTCTTATTTTGACTTCTTAGGTTCTTTCCTGTCTTGTGTCATTTTCGTAATGTGTTTTAAGTACATTTGTTTTCTGGACACATGTTACTGTTGTGTTTTTTTTTTTTTTTTTTAAGAGAGAGGGACCAGAGAGAGAGAAAGAATTGGTTTTATTTAGGTTTTCACATGGCTTTCGTTGCTCCGAGACTTCGTTGTGTGCTGGCGTTTGAACTTGCGGTTGTATGTGCCAGGCAGGTGCCATAACTGCCGAACCCCCACTCCAGCCCCTTGTGCTTTTTTATTATTATTATTATCTGTAAGGAAGTTACTCCCCTTGTTCTCTATCCCTTCCTTTTTCTTAACTTTACGTGAGATTCAACTTCAGTATTTTTATACTGAAGAAATTAGTTTCTTAAATTTTAAGGTTCAGATAGCTTTTTTCACTTCATAGTACTTTTATTTTCATGTAGCTTTATCTGTGTTGTTGATCCCTGATACAACCCAGGGTGCTGCACCACTGAGCTACCCACTCCCAGCTCTTTTTATTTTTTGAGTCAGGGTTGGCTGAGTTGCTGAGCCTTGTCTTGAACTGACTATCCTTCTGTCTCAACCTCCCAAGTAGCTAGAATTACAGGCATGTGCCACAGTGCCCAGTTTATAAAGGCTTTTTTTTTTCTTTTTTTTTTTTTAATGCAGTGCTTATGAGATATCCTGCTTCTGATTCCTTTTCTTATTCTCTCAGAACTTACTTTTCCTTTATTCCTGCTGTTCCTCTCCCACTTGACTTTTATTCCACTTTTAGCATTTTCTCCTTTCTCTGAGCTCTGCCCAAGAGAAGAACCCAAGTTAGTGGAATTTGAAAATTCAGATGCTTAGATTTCTCTAACCCCCTAAACGTCTTGCCATTGGAGGGACAAAAAATTAAAAAAAAAAAAAAAAAAAAAAAAAAAACGCCTGTTTTACTTGCTCTTTTCGCATTGGCCTACCTTACCTTGGTTTCTTTGGAACTAATTCCAGAAGCTGTGCTCCTTCCTGTAAATTCTGTGCCGTCTTTACACTATGTTGAATTTCACAGGCCTCATGAAAGAAAAGTTGAAGATTGATTTCTAAATTTTTCCATAGAATCCAGCTAAAACATGTATACTGAACTGAGTCTTTCTGGTCCTGGGAAGTCACTGTCACTCTTGGAACATTCTGATTCTGCACCCTGTACATATTATGCATTACCATGACATGTTTTCTTCCTCATTGAAAGACTAGAGGTCAGCTTTGTGTGTTTCCTTTTTTCCAGTGGAGATTCTTCAGGGTTTGATGAGTGGAAGCCTGGGAGGCACACTTGGGCAAGCCATCAGCAGCCCTGTTGAGCAGGAAGTCATGGCTGGCCCTGTTACCTTGCCCCGGAGAGCAGAGACCTTTGGAGGATTTGACAGCCATCAGATGAATGCTTCCAAAGGTAAGCTTATTCCTTGACTCTCCCTCACAACTAAAAAATCATCTGTGTTCTGATAGCTCCATCTTCTCTGTTTCATTCAATCAATAAATGTTTCAGTGAGATTCTAAAACACCCAAGAACCTCTATCAGAGTCATGTTCATTTTGAGTCTTAAAAAAAATATATCTTTTTCTGTGATCCTAGCTAGGCTATAGCCAAAGGAGTAATAATACAGGTTAAGCATCCTTAATCCAGATATTCAAATCCAAAACTTCTAGAATGTTGATACAGTGTCACAAGTGGAAAATTCCACATTTGACCTATTGTGGCAAGTTGCAGTCAGAACATAAGCATACTAAAAAAATACTGTGTGAAGTTACCTTCGGTCTATTTATATAAAGATGTATGTGAAAAAAAGAAATTTTTTGGGTTTGGGCATAGGTCCCATCCCCAAGATACTTCATTATTACATGTTAATATCCTAAAACCTGAAAAAAATCTGAAGTTAAAAACATTCTGGTTCCCAGCATTTCAGATGAGGAAAGGATATTCAGCCTTATTTGTTTTTCCTTCCTGCTTCTAGTATTTCTGCATCCATGAAATAATTAATAATGGCTTAGCCACCAAGTGGTTTTCCCTTTTTGGGGGCATTAATACAATTCAGAAATATCATATCCCTGAGCTGTTGTTTATATTCTTTGCTTGGATAGTCTGATTTCCAACTTAAAAGCAACAACTGAAAAAAACTTTGTTGTTCATTTAGGAGGTGAGAAGGAAGAAGGAGATGATGGCCAAGATCTTAGGAGAACGGAATCGGATAGTGGTCTGAAAAAGGTATTTATAGAATGCACTATCTATAAACCTCTTTAGCACTTCCCTCAATTCAAAATTATTCTTCTTTGATCTTGTTTTAGATACCTGACATTCTACTTTTATTAAAATCCTATTTTTTGGGGAGAAATTATAGACTGTACAGTTGAGAATCCCACATTATTCACGCGTTGGCTTCCCTCACTTCCCTAGCTTAGAGCACTTTGTTTACATTCCTAATTCTCCCGTGTTCCTGGAAGGACCAGGACCGTTAAAAGGTTTGTTTTCGCCTCCCTGAATCAACCTGATCTCTTTATAAGGCTTCCATAATAAACTGTTGAAATTTATTTTCACAGCCTTCCAGTGAAAGGCTATGGTAGAAAAGAAAGAAAATGGAAACTAGAGCATAACTTAGAAACACATTAAATAGAATTTTTGCATGAAGATCTTCATTTTTTTAATTGTGTATTTTTTTGTTTTAAGGGTGGAAATGCTAACCTGATATTTATGCTGAAAAGAAACAGTGAGGTAAGAACATTATAAATTACATAAAAGAATTATTTTTCTTATCATTGTTAACAATATTCATTTTTTGTTTTGCTCTTACAAACAAGTTAGTTATAATGTGTTTGTAAACTGTGCAGTTGTCCATTTCCTCTGCCATTTACTTGGCCTGAGGCACCATCTTGGAATTTTGCCAGTTAAAGTTGCTGTTAGGTTGTCTGATTCTCTGTGCTCAAGAAGCCTCTTGTTTTTTGTCAGCTTTCTCTACACAGGACTGTGAAGCCCCATTGGTGAGTTCCCTTAGTCCCTGTTCACAGAGTATAATTTGTAGCAGCTTTTCTTGTAACACAAACCATAATCCCAAAAGCCAGATGTCTGGAATATGGGAATTTAACTTACAGCTTATCTTTCAAGGACTGAAGTTAAGTTTGCTGCTTTGAGCTCTGCCTTTCATGCAGTATGGTTTACATTGTAAAGGAGCAAAGGAGCCTTAGTGTCTTCCCAGATGGAAGTCTGACCCTCAAGCACCTGCCCTCAGCTGAGCTCTACCACCTGACTCTTCAGGGTACCAACACTGCTGTCACTTAGCCCCTCCCTGATGCCTTCTGATAAAATCACCTTCAGGGTCACTGCCACATCCAAGATTAGCTCACTCTGAGCTGCTACCTTTGTGTGTAAGCCTATTAGAATCAGAGAAAAGTGGGTGATACTTGCTTTTTTTTGGGTAGGGGGACCAACAATTAAACCCATGGGTGTTTAACCATTGAATCACATCCAAAGTCCTATTTTTTTTATTTTATTTTGAGACAGGGTCTTGCAAAGTTGTTGTGAATGTCCTCAAACTTGGGATCCACTTGCCTCATACTCCAGAGCCACTGCGATTACAGGCATGTGCCACCACACCCAGCTGTGATAGTTGCTTTTCAGTGAGCACTTCTTAAGGATGTTCTTCCTTCTTGCAGTTAACATAAGAACTTAAATCCCTAAAGAGCTTTGTTTTGAATTTTAAATGAGATGGTGTGAACTTGGGCCCATGGAGGTAGTTAGATCTCTGTAGCTGCTGTTTGAAAACTAGCTGCTAGTAGATTTTTTCATTCAGCAACAACTTCCCCCTATATTTAGTGAGAAACAGTCAGTGATATTTCAAGATTGGTTTGTTTTTTGAGGCATTCCAGTGTGGATTACACACTATAGTGGGCAGCTAGGGTTATCAGAGCTTCTATTTTTTTAGAGTAGACTTAAATAAGGAATTTAAATGATTCTGAAAAGAGCTATGCTTGGTAACTAAGTTTTTGTGTTTTTAAATTTAAGATTTGAGTGTTTTTGAAGGAATTTCATGTTCATGGCAGAAAATTCGAAAAATGTGAAGAAAAAAAAAAGCTGGGCATAGTCACACACACCTGTAATCCCAGCAGCTTTGGAGATTGAGGCAGGAGGATCATGAGCTCAAAGCAAGCCTCAGCAACTTAGTGAGGCCCTAAGCAACTTAGACCCTGTCTCAAAATTTTAAAAAGCAGGGTGGGGGCCGGGATTGGGCTGAGGATGTTGCTCAGTGGTTAGATCCCCTTTTGGTGAATCCCTGGTATTGGGGTAAAAAAAGAAAATGTGGAAAAGATCAATAATGTAAATTATTTAATAAGCAATCCCATCACTGAGTAATAACTGTTGTTAAATGTTGTTTATATTTTCAACCTTTTCCTCTATTTATGTGTCTATTTGTGTGTGATTAGTATGAAAATAGTTTTATACAAGTTGCGTAAGAGGCTCCGAAGCTTCAGGGTTTTTTTCCTCTGGGTACATGTTAGAAGCATTTACCTAAGGCATACTTGTACAAAGCCTGCTGTTGAATAATTGTATATTAATTGCTGTATCATATACCATAATTTATCTTTCTGGTAGCTGATTCTTTTTCTACTTTTTGTTTCTTTTCTTATTTTAAGATGAGGTCTCTAGCTTGCAATCTCCAGCCTTTTGTGTAGCTGGGATTCTAGCTATATGCCAATGTACCCAGCCCACTTTATGTTTTGAGTAGTGCATCCAGGAACATCCTTGTATGTACACTTTTTACAGTTTTTTCATTATTTCCTCAACATTCCAGATTGCTGTCTGGAAGATTATCATGCTCTACCTGTCAGTACAAGGGTATCCATTTTTATCTTGCTTTCACCAGCATTAGCATTAGCATTTTTAATTGACATTTGTTGGTTTAATAAGTTGAAGAGGCATTTCTTTATTTTGCATTTATAGAAGGGTTGGTTGTTGTTGTTGCTTGTTTTTGTTTTTTGGTTCATGCTGGATATTGAACCCAGGCAGAGCTTCAGGCATCCGAAGCATGCACTCTGCTACTCACCTAGCTGCATTCTAAGCCCCTGAATTATAGTTGGCCATTTGTATTTCTTTGCTCTTTTGTATTTCTGGCTCATTTTTGTGTGTGTCTCTCTCTCCCCCTCCTCCAACTTAAAAAAAAATTCTTAAAAAAAAAAATACTACCTATATACTACTTTCCATTCTGTTACATTTGTTTACATACCATTTTTACCAGTCATTTTGGATTACGGAATATTTATGATACATTTTAATATGTGCTATGTTGTTCGTCTTGTGTTTTTCTTGACCACTTATTTTCTTCAGTACTTGCCATTTGAGGAGAAAAAAGTCATATAAATAGAAGTATCTTTTATTGTAAGGATGTTGTACCATGTAGTATAGTGG
Organism: Aplodontia rufa; assembly: GCA_004027875.1. Taxonomy (NCBI): domain Eukaryota; kingdom Metazoa; phylum Chordata; class Mammalia; order Rodentia; family Aplodontiidae; genus Aplodontia; species Aplodontia rufa. The sequence continues at coordinate 32,692 of PVKS010011362.1, read as the reverse complement.
ACTCTGAAATTTATCATGTCCTAAATGTTTCCATTTTATTCTTTTTTGTAGCAGGTTATCCAGAGCATCGTTCATCTCCATGAACTCCTCAGCACTCTGCAGGTACCTGGCTTCATCTTTTATCTGTGCTCTTACTTGTTTAGGGAGACTGTTGTTGACCTGAACCTTGGAGGTTTGCATGTTGCTTTATGGGTAAGTGGGGTCCTCAACCTAGAGAAGACTGGCTCTGAAGGGGAGAAAACTGATAAAAGGTAGTGATTACAGCACCATCAACCTTCCAAGACTAGAAGTGATGAACCAGCTGGTTGACTGAGGTCCTGCTTGGTGACACAGGGTGCTTACATATGTTTAGTAGAGCATCTCACTCCAAATAGTCTTTAGTTATAAAGTTTGCACTTTCTGTTTCTCTATGTGCTGTTTTGGTTTTTTAAAAAAGGGGGTAGGGGACAGTGAGAGAGAGAATCAATTTTATTTAGTTTTTCGTCTGGTTTAATACTTGGATATGTATATCCTTGAATTCTGCTCCCTTCCTTTCCTGAAGTGTTAACCTTCTCCCATCTGCAGCATAACACACTCACCCTATCCTAGGTACTATCAGTGACTACAGAATGTGACCAGGTTTGACATGAAAATGAAGTCCTAAACCTTTTTTTTTAAGAGAGAGATGGACAGAGAGAGAATCTATTTTATTTTTCATGTGACTTTCATTGCTTTGACACTTTGTTGTGTACGTGGTGCTGGAGTTTGAACTTGCGTCCTCACGCATGCCAGGCAAGCGGCAAAACCACTGAGCCAACACTCCAGCCCCGAGTTCCTACACCTTTGTAATTCATGTTTGATAACTGCCTAAGATTATTCTAGAGCATCTTATACCGGTTTAGGCCCTTAAAACATGACGGAACTATCCGTCTCTCATAATGCCCCCTGGAATGGGGTCAGCAGGAGGTTGCCCTCCTGGGCCACAGTTGCATAGCTGTCCCATGTGTGCTTCCCACAGGGTGTGGTGTTACAGCAAGATAGCTACATTGAGGACCAGAAGCTGGTGCTGAACGAGAGGGCACTCACCAGGAGCTCCTCCCGCCCCAGTTCCCTTATTGAGCAAGAGAAGCAGCGCAGCCTGGAGAAGCAGCGCCAGGACCTGGCTAACCTCCAGAAGCAGCAGGCGCAGCACCTGGAGGAGAAGCGCAGGCGGGAACGGGAGTGGGAGGCCAGGGAGAGGGAGCTGCGGGAGCGAGAGGTACGCCTGGCTGAGCGTGAGGAGAAGGTGCTGCGTGGGCAGCAGGACCTGGAGAAGGACCGAGAGGAGCTCCAGCAGAAGAAGGGCACATACCAGTGCGACCTGGAGAGGCTACGTGCTGCCCAGAAACAGCTGGAGAGAGAACAGGAGCAACTGCGGCGGGATGCTGAACAGCTCAGCCAGAGGCAGATAGAGCAGGACTTCTGTCAGGTAATAGGAGTCCCAGCCCCCGTGGAAGAGAGGGCTCTTCCTTACCTGTCACTGAGAAGTCTTTGTAATGGCTGACATTATTACTTAAAGACCCTTTGTGTACTAAGCATCATAAGAAAAGTGAGCAGAGATATAATACCTGTTCTTATAGTTTTTGCTGTACTCTGAGATGGGGCTGGGGAGCCAAGTGTCTTTATCTGCCTCTTGCATCTTTAGGAGGTTGAAGAAGAGGATGGGAATGTTGTGGGGTAGGGGTTAGCCAGGGAAGTTAGTGAACTCTTCAAATTCACTGGAACCTCCCCGGCCATCACAAGCATTGGCTAGAGTAGCCTCAATACATCTGAGAATGGCAGTCAACCATGCCGGATTTAGGGAGCAAATCTCTGTCCTTTGCCACATGAGAAACCAGGCATGGCCACCACCTAAAGGTACCTGTAGCATGATGGAAAAGCACCAAGGATAAGAAAGCCCCAGAGCAGGCAGTACTGTAGTCAGGAGACAGCAGTAGGTGGCTGATAGCAGGAGTTCCTGGAAGAACAGGGGAAAGCAGGGGCTAGTGACACAGGGAAATGCCAATCTAGCAAGCCTAGAAGATACCACTGCTCTTCCGCACAGATGACATGCTTATTTGGGGGTATTCAGAGCCTGGTTTGACCTGCTCCTCTTCTGTAGCTGCCACTTACGTGGGTAAGCTTTCAGTCACTCAACATACTGCCTCCCGAGCTTATCATAGTGATGCTCCATGGTTTTTCTGGAACATGGACACTTAAGACAAATGGAAAGCCTGGGTATGCACAGACCTCCTTGTTTTTTAAAACACATGTTGCCCAAGTTGCTTGTTTGACCTGGGACCATGAAAGAAAATTTAGAGCAGCATTTTCTAAAGTAGTGGGCAATGGTCGCATTCTGTGAAGGTTTTTGAACATCTGGTAGGGAACTGCAGATGATTCTGTTGCTTTTGATGAGACAAGGGTGGATTCCACTCCCATCCAAATAAAATCAACACAGCCTTGAGAAGGAAACCTTCCCAGGCAACTGAGAAATCACAATTCCATTGGCTCGATCTCTGGTTTAACATTTAACTAGGATCTTGGTGTAAGCTCAGTTTGTTTTACTTACCCTCTTAACATGGACAGGTACAGGTGTGAAATATCTACATCCTTCTGTAGATCATTGTTAAGATAGTTAGCTCTGATTGTTTGCTCAGGAAATGGCAGTTCTTTCTTAAGCTACTCCATCAAAGGTACTATTAATGCTTTACGATACATTAGTGCTTGGAATGGAAATATTAATAGTATTGAAGATGATATTTTTAACATGTTCATGGATACTAACTAGTTGGAGGAGGGCAGGAAATGAGCAATTCTGATCCTTTTTGCAGTGAGTTCTGCATAGCTGGTGGGAGGGAAATGAGCACCAGCCAACACACCCATTTGGATCCAGTCAGTAACTATTGAGTGGGCACCAGGGATGCTGATGGTCTCCAGGTTTTGATGCTTTCTCTTGAATATGTGCAGGTTTCACATCAACATACCAAGCTGATGAGGATCCCATCCTTCTCTCCAAATCCTGAAGAGTCCTCCCTGCCATCTGCACCTTCTTTAACCAAAACAGGGTCATTGGACTCAGAACTTTCAGTGTCCCCAAAAAGGAATAGTATTTCTCGGACATATAAAGATAAGGGGCCTTTTCACATACTGAGTTCAACCAGCCAGCCAAACAGGGTACCAGAGGGGCAGAGCCAGGCCTCATCGGGTACCTCTACCCGCCTGTTTGGATTAGCTAAACCAAAAGAAAAGAAGGAGAAAAAAAAGAAGAACAAAGGAAGCCGCTCCCAGTCTGGTGGTGAGTAAGCCATACCCACCCAGTCTTCCTCAGGCCATGGTGTCCGTGTTCTAAAGGAGAGGGTAGATTTTAGTGTCATGGGAGTTGAAAATATGGTACAGTTCAGATGTATGAAAGCCAGGCTTTCATCCTTCTCCCTAGCCCACTTGCTAAGAATACTTAAGCAACTAGCATCTAAGAACCTCTTGCTATGTGACACACATGTGCCCAGTAGAGTGTGGAGGTTTCATTTTTATAGCTTTCTCCCCTTAAGGAACTGGATCTCACCCAAGTGAAGTGATTCCAGTCCTTTCTATCTTTCTAGACCTCATCTGTTAACTCACAGAAATAGCATCAGATGGTTTAGTCCTCAAGTAACTATTTAAAGTAGTTACTACAGACCCTCAAGAGAAATGAAGAAATTAAGTTCAGAGACTTTAACTAATGCACCAGTGGCCATGGAGCTGTGCTAAATGCCTCCCCATCATGTGCTTTTCCCTGAATTCCCTTCTCTATGTTCCATTAGAATTGATCTCTCCCTTCTCTGTGGGACACTAAAGAGATGTGTTTCGTAGGCCTATTTAAAAACTCAAGTGATCATGGAAGTTATAAAGAACATCACTGAGGACCTCACTTTATCCTACATGAGTTTGGAAACCCCCATGTGTAGAAAGTTAAATTACCCAAGGCCCTGCCACTTGTTGCATCACAGAGAATTTGACTGGGAGAGAAGCGAAAGGAAAAGGGCAGCTTTTTCAGAATTCCCTTTTTCATTCTTGGTTTCACTGTTCCAGATGGTCCTACTTCAGAAGTAACTGTGGAAGGTGAAGAGATCTTCTGCTGACCTTTTCCTCTCTTCTGAGGCAGCTGCCTCCGGTCCTAGCCATGGTGCCTGGCACCATCTCCCCTGCTGCCACTGCGTGCTCAAGTCTCTTATGCTGGATGCCCACTGCTCTTCAACATCCAGTCCTCCTAGGCTTCCCCGTGTCCTGGACAAGAAGGAACAAATTCTGAGTGTCAGGGTGGGGAAGGAGGCCCAGACTCCAGTCATGAGTAGTGACTGCCCAGGCTCATGAGTGGGGCTGGCCTTACTCAGTATGTTACACTGAAAGTAGTGGCCCCAGAAGTACAGGCAATGATTTGGAACATGTCAGGAATTCCTAACGGCTTGAAAGAGCGTTTCCAAGTGAGCTCTGAAACTCTGCCTTTTATTTGGGAGAACCCAAACAAAATGAAACAACAAATAGTTTGGACTTAGTGTACACGTACAATGAGTGACCTGTGTGGTGCACATTCTGTACCAGATATCAGAGCGCCTACATTCAACCCAAGAGGGGAGCACCTGGACTGTCCAGGTGACACATGGACATTCAGTCCTGCATCCTGTTTACTCATAGATGGAGTTCTGTCTAAACCACCCAGTGCACACGTCACCCCTTTTTCACATGTATTTCTCATTTCATTTTAAAGGGATAACAAGCATTTGTAAAAACCAGTGAAAGGCTTGATGTATATAAAAAAACCACCTGATCTGTACCACCTTGATCTCATTGTCCCAGGCTTACCTAAAAAAAAAAATCATCATCATATCCAGAGGACCCAGGCAGGGTGGCACACACCTGCACACCTGTAATCCCAGCGACTTGGGAGGCAGAGACAGGAGAATCACAAGTTTAAGGCCAGGGCTTGGGATGTGGCTTAGTGGTTAAGTGCCCCTGGATTCAATCCCAGGTACAAAAAAAAGAAAAAAGAATAGAAAAATCCAGAAGAAATGTACTGGCTGTCCAAGATATTTGCCTACATATTCTAGGCACAGAAATGCCTCCTCACCATTATCTATGCAGTGACACTTTTTGGTTGTCACTGAGCACCCAGAATTGCCCTCATAAGGGCCTCTCTCAGGGCAACTGCTGCCTCCTAGACGTCCCAGTGGGAAGGTGCATGCCCTGTTGGTACCCACCCCAGAGGCACCCTCTGTCTTGGCTGTGCAGAGGCTTTGTGAGGTTGTCCTGTCACCACAGACATAGAATGCCTGGCTGAGAAGTAGGTTTTGGCAAAGGGGACAAGCCCATTTGTAGCAGGGACCGAGAGGGGAACAGCCCCAGGCAGTCAAGAAATCTCAACAAAACTCGGTTTCTGAAATTTTTTTTTAATCTAAAATTATGAATGGTGCTTTGCCCTAGAAGTTATTACAGTGCTGCCTGGTTTCCCTTCTCTCTCTGTCTATCTCTCCATGTCTGTTTGCTTAAGGCTTGCCCTGGCTGTTATGTGCTGTACAGTTACTGGTAAGGTTTCCCTCTAGGCCCCACATACCTGCCACACTCAATACTCCCCCTGGAGGAGGCCTAAAAATTCTGTGCTTCAAACGTGGCATTCAATTCTTGATTTTTACCCCTCGAAGCTTTGAACATTTTTTTTAAAAAACAAACACAAATTTAAGTTGGTGCTTGTTGATGAATTAATTGCAAGCTGGCCTTGCAGATGGAGATATTTATCTTTCAGTTTATTTGAAAGAGATGTTTTAAAATTTTTAGCCTAAAATTGTTTTATTTATTGTGTGTATGTGTATGTGTGTGCGTGTTTGTTTTTGTTTTTAAGGGTGAATGATGTACCTCCCAAAAGACCCTGAACAGCAAAAAGTTGTTTCTTTTTAGCAGTCCACTAACTTCCAGGTATAGGTAAAGCCTCTCCTGACTCCTCAGAGCCACCACAGGTTGTCTGCTCCACTGTGGCTCCACTTCCCAATAAAAAAAAAAAAAAAAAAGGCCTGGCTCCCACCTGGCCTTCATAGGAAGGCAGTCTTGAACAAAGATCTCTGGTTCTCTCATATGCAGAGGCAGGACAGATGCTGTATTCTCAGATTTGAAACTGGAAAGGATTGGTGTCAGATTTACTATCAGTCTTTGGAAGAGCCCTGTGGATTCTGCAAGTTACTGTGCTGCCTCACAGAGCTTGATTTCAGTTCAGATGTCTTTTATTCCCAGCTAGCTTTAATGTTTAGCTTACTTTGATCATTTAGGTAGTTGTCATTAAAAACAGATTTCACCTTCACCCACACCTAACTTAAAACAGTTTGGTCAGGTTCTGATTGGACAAGTTGAGAATGAGAAGGAAAAAATCCCTCTAAGTCCCCAAGATTCCTGCTAGGTATACAGTCTGTGGCGCAGAAAGAGAATCATTTACCAAGAACTGTGCTTTTACGTGCCTGCTCCATCTCTTCTCCCTGAGAAGTTGGCCTCAAGGGGAGTGGTGGTGTGCTTGGGGAGTTACCTGGGATTGCTACTGCTTATGCTTTTGCTTATGACCTTGAGAACTGTTCTAGTTCCTGAGTCTGAAGCTTTGTCTAGGTTTCTCTCATGTGAGGAGGAGTGGTTTTCCCAGGACCACAGTATTTCCCATGCTGGTCCCTACAGTAGGAAGCCATGTTTTTTCCATCAAGCTAAAGAAAGCAGATGCTTGAAAGTATATTTTGGGGGACAGATGTAATTACTACCCAGAGTCCCTAGGCTTTCTGAAAGGAGATTGCATCTTCTCTCAAAAATTGTAATCATCTCAGTAGTTATCATCCCATTTGGGTGACATGCACTTTAAATGCTCTCATCAGTTGGCGCCATTTTTGAGACAATCAGATGTGAACTCTTCTTTTTTTTAAAAAAAAAAAAAAAAGTGTTGAAAACATGCAAGTTGCCAACATTCTCTCTACTCCTGTGAGAGCTGTCTTGTGGGGAAGAAATCCTCATCAAGAGATTTTTTTAAAGGTACGAGCCTTACCTCCATAACTCAGGGTTATGCCACTAAAAGCTGTCATTTTGCTAATTTTCTCTCTTATTTGTTATCTTCCCAAGGCCTCAGTGTTAATAGTAGACACTCATTTTTGAGATCTTGAGGTTTTGTCTATTCCTTTTTTGTGGGGGTGGTATTGAAGTAGAAGGGCTTACATAGGCCCTGCCTTAGATGAAGGGTGGAACCGCAACCCTTGAGGGCCAGAACTTGATCTAGAAATCACTCTCCATAGAAGTACTTTATAATTCATTCTTTTGTCCCTAAGGTCCAGTTTTTTGGTCCTACACATTTTGGTATTTGCATGGGAGCCAAAGTTTACTCTAAGGATGAATGGCATTGTACCGGGAGGATAGGCAATCCCTGGGAGTGGATTAGGTGGCTAGGAAAGGTGGCCCTAAGAAGGGTGCCCCCCTGTGGGCCTAGATACCCTTGGAATGTGATTGCCTAGAAGTGACCCTTTGGATCAAGTGGTGACACAAGTCCCTGGCTTTATTCAGCAGGACCTCTTGGTGGTCCCCACCAGTCCTGCTGCTCTCCCTCACCCTTCTTCAGAAACCGAGGGCAAAGAGTTTGTTTGGATTTGGTTCCTAATTTTCCTTTCATTGTAGCATAACATTCCTAATTAACCAGAGCTTTGAAATCCACTGCCTGCTGGCCAGGTTTTGAAAAGTATTTTAATGCTGCCATTAAAGGAAGGGGCCAGGGGGAAAGGAAAGGGAAATAAAGACCTTTCCACGTACTCATATATTTTAATTTGACGAAACGTGGACAGGCCACGATTTCTCCATCTCACTGAAATTTAAAGATGGGTGCTCCCCACGGATTTGAGTGTCTCCTGCCACAAAAGCAGATGACATCCCTAACTTGCCTGGAGATGCTGTGCCAGCCCCCCCCCCCAGACCTCCCCTAGCTAGAGCTGTCCCCTGCCTTACCCCACCACCTGATGGATGGGCAGTCCTGAGCGCTGATGAGGGAAGGCCCAGTTGGTCTGTCTGCACTTGACACCAGGCCTGCAGAGGGTGCTGAGGACACACCTTGTGCCTCTGCTCAGCAGTGGCTATTTCATATGCTGTATGAATATTTTTGTGCTAAATCCTAATAAAAAGATGGGTTAAAAACCCAAATGCTGTATATTAACTTGTAATTATGTATAAAAGTGAAGCAGTTTTAAACTGTAAAGTTTTTTTTCAGTGTGTTTTCTGGAATTTTGCCACAACATACTGGCTTTGTATTTTATTTATCTTCCTTTCTAGTTACTGGCTTCACACTCTTGTAAAGTCCCTCAGCCCTTTAAAAAAAATAAATCTCCTTGGAAGTCTTGATTGTTGCAGTGATTTATTCTTGTCTTGGGTTCCTGGTAAAAGAGGTACTCCCTCCCTCCCCAGTTGTGAGGTGCACCTTCTTTCCTATGGGAAACAAACAAACAAACAAACAGGTTTATTTTTGTAGCTTCAGCACAAACCAGCTGCCAGGACAGTGTGACTCTGTCCTGGAGCCAGAAACAAAACCCCGAGGCTGATTGATCCGCCCTGAGGTCAGAGTGGAAACTACTCATTTCCGTTAAATCAGTGCAATAAAAGTGTACTGTGCTTTTCAGTCTGCTATCATCATTGTTAATTCATCTTTCTTTGCCCAATTTCTACCCCCATCCCCAAAACAGCTGCTGCCAAAACTTTATTCATGAAGAAAACTCCAGTTTAAGTGTAGTTCTATAGGGATTTTCTGGGTCTGGTCTCAAAAGGCTGGTGGGGGCAGGGAGGAGCAGCCCAGGGAAGCTGCTGCGACGACGCACTCACTGTCTGGCAGAGGCTTCCTACCCCTCTTAAGTCTGAGCCTACTGGCACTAGCCCCCCAGTGATGCAGAGGACTTGGCAACAGGGCCTGGCTCCTCCCCTTCCTCCATCTCTGCCTTCTCCATCCTAACAAGCAGAAAGCCCTGCCAGACGCCAAGGGTTTCTTCCCTTTTTCTATGAACTTGGAAATGCACAGCTTTCTTAACAGAGGCTTTTGTAGCCCTGGCAATAGCGGCCTCCCCAAGAGTCAGTGGAACACTGGTCCCTTTTCATCCACTTCCCACCCTCAACTGTCTGCAGCTCAAACAGGACCCTCCCCCACTGAACCGCCCAGCCGGGGGCCCTTCCACCCAGACACCTCAGCTGGGCAGGACGAAGGTTCCCATGGCCTCCCTCCTGGCTCCCCACTGTAGTTGGTTTTGAGCCAGACAGGCTCTGTCTGGGAAGCAAGAAGGGCAAGGAGATTTCATTCTTTTCTTCCAGAAGAGCAACAGAAGCACAAAGCACTGGGCTTCAAGGATTCTAGATGGCTGTCCATTCAGTGGGGGTGTTAAATCTTCGCCTGCCCAAGAGGGGCTGCTATGCCCAGGGCCTCTGCATAGCACAAACCTGCCCCCTATGAAAGTGGCCCCCCATCGCAAGGGAAGGCACATAGCAGGAGGGTGGCCATCCATCCATCTGTGTGAAGTCTGCAACCAAGGGTCTGCCCAGAAATAGAGGGCAGTCTATGCAGAAAGACAGAAATCTAAGCCTGAAAAACAAAGGGACCTAGAAAGAGTTTGCAGAGGACAAAGGCTGTTTGATCTGCTAGTCTTGGAATTTCCTTGGGTGCAGGAACAGAAGCAGAGCTGAGTATCACAGTGGGTAGTGCAGCCTTGGTTCCTGGATACCACCTTCCAGGCCCATCCAACTCTGCTACCACCCCTGTGAGTGCCCTTCAGTCCTGAAAGGAATTATAAGGGGGAAAGCCCCCCCGCTCTCCATTTGGGAGGAAGTAGTGTATGCCTGATTTCAGGAATGTCACAGCTACAGGACCCCACACCACTTTTGGTACCCTCAGCTAGCTCCCTCCCATCTCCAACCTTGGCCCTCCCCAACTGTGTGGACTGAGAATTAGCTTGTACTACACACAGCTGTAAATAGTGAGGGCCAAGCCTGGGTTTCTCCCTCCAGGTGCTTTCCTTCTTCCTGGGAAACTGCCTCTCAGGAGCTAAGTACGCAGGAGGCCTCTATGGGAGAATTGATGGGCTCAGGGCTTGCAGTGGCTTCTTAGGACCAATGAGCTGCTTTCCTCTCCCTCCCTGTTACCCCTGCCCTTTAAGCCCCTGAACCCCCCACCCCACTCCAAGTTTAGAAGTCTGAGGTGGACAGTTTGTTCCAAGTTCAGCCTTGGACCTTGCAGTCCAAGCGAGGTCATTTTCCTGCCTGCTCTGACATGATCCAGCCTGGAGGTGAGGATCTTAGAAGAGGGCCACATTGCTGTCCATGCTGTCCAGGAAGATATAGAATGGGGAGGCCAAGGGGTGAATGGCAGGGCAGCACAGACTTTGGACCAGAGAGGCTGGGCTCAAACTCTAGTGCTGAGCGTGGACAAGCGAACAAACCCTGCCTCCTTCTCCCAAGGAGGCTGCATCCAGCTAGAGGTCAGTGGTGGTGAGTTGAATGCAGAAGCTTGGTGCCACGAAGCACAAGGGCCAAGCAACAGGAGGGGCCGTTCACAGTAGGAGCCCTGGGTTAGTGTCCCCATACTAGGAAACCTCCTGGAGGGCAGAACAGGCTTCTGGACCAGCACAGATCTGGGCTCAGAGTGCCAGTCTCTGGGCCTCTCCGCACAGCCTAGTCCAGAGTATGTGTCCCTTCTTACCCTCATTTGGCTCAGCTTAATTGTCGCTTCCTCTAGAAAGCCTTCCCCGACAGCCAAGACTGTCTGCTGTTGGTCCCAGCTGACTTACACAGACCTACCCAGCCCTGTTGCTGCCTGAACCTCTCCCCAGCTGGCTACAGACCACAAAGCTGAGCCCCTGGCCCCCAGAAATGGGCTGAGCCCCCCCCCCCACTCCTGTCTGCACCTTCACTGCAAGGCTGGGTTCTGGAAATACAGGACAGGCAGGACTATGCCAGGAACCTTGGACTGGCAGGGGTTGCCACTTCTCTGCCAGCAGGGTCAGATCTGAAGCAGAAAAGCTCATCCCTGATGAGGCCCCCAAGGCAACCTGGGTGGCAGCTCAGCCCCTCACCTGAAAGCAAGGGAGCAAGGCCCCCACAGGTCTGGAGGCTAAAGGTAAGGCAGGCAGCTCTGAGCCACCTAGAACCAGGGGACCCAAGCAGCCCTTCTGCCCTCTTCCTCTGGCAAGGGGGAGAGCCAGACTCAAATTCACACCCTGCGTGCCAAGGTGACATGCTTAACCTCTGAGCTAATCCCCTCCTCAGTGTAATGGGGATAATGGCACAAACTCCACAGAGTCAAGGGAAGAGAAAAAGCAGGAAGAGACACAAAAGTGATGGCCTACCATACTTTGGAAAAGGTATGTACAAGATTACCGACCAGGTGGGAGCATTTGCTCTGATTTTGGGGAGCCCATGTGGTTTCAGATGCCATCTGGATTAAAGAAAGCTTGCCAGTGTTCTGTCTGCGGTGAATGAGTAGGCTCAGGCCTGGGGGCTCATTAGGGAGGCACTCACTGGGACACACTGGGAGCCCCAACACTACGAGGGGAGTTTGATCACTCTACTGGTGGGTATGGGAGCTAGGTAACTGGCAGAGTATGGCCAGACACAGACACAACTTTTGGCAGCAGACCAGATTTTCTCCTTAGACCTTAGACCTGTGCTTTCAAAAGGGCAGACACCGGATCTCCAGCCTTAAAATTATCTTGGCGGGCTCCCCGCCCCAGAGCACCCAGTCAGAACCCAAGGGCTGACGCCAGGGAAATCCCAGGTCTAACTAGTCTGAGGCCTACTGAAGTTCCACAGTAGCGGGGAGCAGGAGAGGGAGGGGAGGACAGTGGATCATGAAGAAGCTCCCAGCTCACCTTGGAGCAGAGAGGTCCTGTAGAAAGAGGTCTCATCCGTGGGATCCTGGCCCTGTTGTGCAAGGATTCCAGAGGAACATTTGGGCTATTCATGGGGAGTGGCAGCAAGGGTAGGGCTTTGGGCCAGGGATTAGCTTTGGTTTCTTCAGGGGGCAGGGAGGACGGTGGGGAGGAATGGGCAGCGGTCACAAAGATGGAGTGAGAGGACCAGGACTGAGCACAGGATAAATGCTTAGCAGGTAGTTCCTACCACCATCGTTTGCAAGACCATGTCTCTGAGGGGCTGTGTGCCCTGGAATGTATCACACCCACAAAACAGGGTAGCTGGACTAGGGCGCTGGAGTCATGGGGTGGCTTGGGCCTCATGCTGCCCAGGCCACACTTGAGGGAGGTCACATTGGAGCCTCTCGAGTAGGGCCCAAGTGGCAGGACTTCCTAGTGCACCCAGGTGCTTGTGACTACAGCTGAGGTTAAGAAGCCCCAGACAAAAAGAAGAAGAAAAGAAGAAGAAGAAGAAGAGGAAGGGGAAGAGGGAGGAGGAGGAATGAAGAAGAAGGAAGAAGAAGAAGCCTCAGGCTGTGTGAAACCCAGGCTGAACCTCAGAGATGGGCTTCTGTGCTGCAGGTGAGGAACCCTCCCCTCTGTGTCACCAACTGGCTCCTGATCCAATGCAGTCAGCTCTGTCTGATGGATGCCTGAGCTCTGCATACCCAGGGCTCCAGGCCTGAAGGGTGCCATCTCTCTTCTCTCTCCTTGAGGCCCTCAGTCCCACTGGAGGCTGCCGAGCAGCAAGGTAAACATGAGAGAGCATGAGACCAAAAGAGTGCCCAGGGGAAGGGAAATGCCCTAGGCAGGGCAGGGCCTGAGCGCAAGAGAACAATCCAGAAGCCTCCAGAAGCAATAATGGGTGCTGTGCAGGAAAGACAGGGCCTCCAGCCTACTCTGTTGGACTGGGCCAACCTTCCAGACCTGAGTCCTGCCTGAAAATCTCAGATGGTAAAGCCACCTTATAAATTCTCCCAGGACTCCAGGCCAACTCCTGCCCTTTCCCAGTTACTCTCCCTCCCAATCCAACTAGCCACCTCTGCAAGGGTATTGTAAAATTTAGAAGATATTTATTGTTGCATAGCATTGTAACTCATGTTCCCTAAATAATATATGGTGGAAAATACTGCCATTCTTTTTTCGTGGGAGTGGTGAGGATACTAGGGATTGAACCAGGGGCACTTTACCATTGAGCTGTATCCCCAGCCCTTTCTGGTTTTTGAGACAATGTCTAAGTTGCTGAGGCTGGCCTTGAACTTGTAGTCCTACTGCCTCAGTCTTTGGAGTCACTGGGATTACTGGTGTGTGCCACCATGCACACCAACAGTCATTTTTAAAACATTTCTAAATGCCCATAATCCCATCACCTAGAATAAACTATACAGCAATATTTCATGAAGATATTGGCAAAATTATAGTTATGTTCTATATGGATGCATATTCTACTTGCTCCATTTCACATTCAATGCATCCAGGGATTGAACTCAATGGTGCTTAACCACTGAGCCACATCCCCAGTCCATTTAAAAAAAAATTTTTTTTTTTTGAGGCAGGGTCTCACTAAGTTGCTTAGTGCTTCATTAAATTGCTGAGGCTGGCTTTGAACTTGAAATCCTCGTGCCTCAGCCTCCCCAGCTGCTGGGATTACAGGCATACACCACTGTGCCTGGCAACATTTCACATTTTAAAATGAAAAGAGTCGGTGCTTAATAATCCAGTTTATGGATTAATCATTGTTGGAAACTTAGGTGTTTCCAAATTTTTACTCTTAAGGATAATATACAGGGCTCCTTTTATAACATTCTTTTCCATCTAAAAGTTTTTTCAACAACTAGATGCCTCTTGTCTTTTTTTCTTTCTTTTCTTTTTTTTGGTTTTTTTTTTTTTTTGAGAGAGAGAGAAAGTCAATTTTGTTCATTTTTTTTTCATCTGGTTTTTGTATTTCTGACACTTACTTGTGTATGTGGTGCTGGGGATGGAACCAGGTCCTTGCACATGCCAGGCAAGTGCTCTACTGCTGAGTCACCACTCCAACCCTCTCTTGCCTTTTATTTAAGCTGATCTCTAGGGACTGGAACGGTGGCTCAGCGGTTTCGGCGCTTGCCTGGCAAGCACGAGGACCCGGGTTCAAACCCCAGCATCACGTACACAAATAAGTGTTGGAGCAACTAAGGCCATGTGAAAAACTAAATAAAGTTGTTTCTCTCTTTCTCTGTCTCTCTCACTGTCCCTCTCTCTTTCAAAAAAAAAAAAAAGCTGATCTCTAAAATAGTCTCACAAGTTCAACAAAGTACACTTGCTCCTCTGCTTAACAGTATGGCCACATCCTGATCAACCTATTGTAAACGGAAAAAAAAATTGTAAGTAAAAAATGCATTTAGCATATCTAGCCTATCAAATATCATAGTTTAGCAACCCAGGACTCTGTAGAGTGTGCACTGTCACCCTTGTGATCACACAGCTGGCAGAGCTGCTGCATGGCAAGAGTATCCTACCCCATGTCTCTGGCCCAGGGAAAGACCAAATTCAAACTCCCAGGAACAGTTTCTACTGAGTGCATGTTGCTTTTGTACAGTGGTAAAGTTGAATAATCGCAAAGTTGAACTGCCATAAATTGAAACAATCTGTATATAATTTGAAGCATGCTATTTACATGCTTCAAATACATTTAGGGCTAAAGATTTAAGTTGTTCAATGTATAGAAAATGCCCACTGCAAGAAACCAATAGGCCAATTTGAAATTCTGTGTCCATGGGAGTTATTTTTTTTTCTTTTTTTAAGAAAGGGACAGTGAGAGAGAGAGAGAGAGAGGGAGAGAGGGAGGGAATGAGAGAATCCATTTTATTTAGTTTTTCCTGCAGCTTTCATTGCTCTGAGACTTGGTTATCAGTGCTGGGGTTGGAACCCACATCCTTGCGCATGCCAGGCAAGCAACGTAAGCTGAGCCACCACTCCAGCCCCTCCATGGGAAAAAGTTTAAAAATTTGTTTTAAATTAAAAAAAATTTTTTGGAATTTAAGTATTATTCTTCATCACAGTGGCAACTATTTCATTTCTGCATTATGATTCTAGTTAAGAATTGGATAGGGAGGGAGGGGGGTTAAGAAGAATGGATGATGGGTAGGTGTGTGGGTGGGTAGGTAAGTGGATGGAGAGGTGGGTGATGGGTAGGTGGATGGACGGACGGATGGATGGGTGAGTGGGGGGGTGGATAGGTGAACACATGATCAGATGGACATCTTTGTACGTGCACTTTTTTTGACTGAATTCCAAAAGGCATTTCCCTCTTTAATAACCCTGTGCTTTTCTGTCAACTCCTCCCTCCAGTCCTGCCCATTCTTAACATATCCCTTTGGTGCCCCAGAAGTTTCCATAGTCTAGGCAGTGCAGTAAGTTTCAGGACAGGTAAGAGGTGGATCTCTCCATTGTGAGTTTAAAGGACAATTGAGGGAAGGAGGTGAGAAGGGAGGAAGGAGCAGCCCCAGGCAGATACTGTTTGGGGAAAGAGCTGCAAGAGAAGAATCCTTTGGGATTCTCCAGCAGGCTCTCTTCCGGTTGATGTCCCTGGGCACTGAGCCACTTCCGCCTGAGGAAGAAGTTGCCCTAGTCTCTCTGCTGTTGCCCTGTCACTGCAAGGGTTTGGAGCCCTGGCCTTTACCAGAAGAGAGGGAAATGCCTCTGTACCCAGTAGCCCTAACTCTTATTCAGACCAATCTGGACAAACTCAGCTCATGCAAGTGACCTTCTCAGCCCCTTGGGAAGGATCCTCCAAGCGTGACTTGATCTCTATGCTCAGTGTGCACCAAAGAAATGGGCCAGAGCCCTCATCTTTCTGTTCAGTCACCAGGCTGATGCCTGGACCTGGAGGACACTGTCGCTGCCAACAGCACAACAAACCAAAACAAATACTCTTGTAGGATGCAGTCAGTAGTCAGCCTCCGGAGGAGAAGAGTCTCGAAATCAGGAATCCAGAGAAAGTTGTGTTTGTTTAACTGAACTTCCCAAGCAGAAGCTGAGGTCCTTTGAACTCAGTTCCCTCTGGGAACTATTCCCAGAGGGTGTCTAATATTATAGAAAATCCACAGAAGAAAGAGGAAGCATTCATGCCAGCAGGAGGGAAGACAGTCTCTGAGGAACCTCACAGTTGGCACTGGGCTTCCTGGCAATCAAGGCTAAAAGGGAAACACGTATTTCTAATGGGGTTTCTTTGACTTCCCATAGAAACTAGACAGCTTTCTCCTTTCTATTTTTTGTTTGTTTGTTTGTTTTGTTGGGGTTTTTTGGGGGGGTGTTGTTTTGGTTTTTGTTTGTTTTGGTACTGGAGATTGAAGCCAGGGGTGCTCTACCACTGAGTCACATACATTTGATTTTGAGACAGGGTCTTGCTAAATTGCTTAGGGCCTCACTAAATTGCGGAGGCTGACTTCCAACTTGCTATCCTTCTCTGCCTCAGCCTCCCACGTCACTGGGATTAGAGGTGTGTGCCAATACACCTGGCTAGTTTTTTAGGCTTTTTTTTTCCTTCTGTCTAACACACATACAACATTCATCCTTTGGTACCATTCATCCTTTTGGTACCAAGGAATGGAAATCTAGTAATCTTTTTATTTATTTACCCTATTCAGTTTAGTCCTTATACCAGCAATTTTATTGTGTGTGAACAAACAAGGAATTGAAGTTGGAGGAGAAAAGGGAACTTTCTAAGGAAGGTCATCTGCATATGAGGAGAGCTGGTGTCTGGACCATCCTGCCTCTCAGTGTGGCCTCTGGGAACACCACAAACAAAGCTCAGACCCTTTGGGAGGTGGTTTGGGGAGATTGACAGGGTCTTGCTACCAACAGGGAAGTCTGTGTGACTAAGAAAAAGGTAGCCGGGCTTGATGGGTGGAGCAGGAGCTGGGACCCCGGCGCCCACTGCCAGGTACAACCCGCAGCAGCCGTGGGCTGTCCAGTGCCATTACCATGGGGAGAAGTGGGGAGCTAGGGAGACTGACCCTGGTGCCCTCGGGGCTCTGATGAAGCCCTAGTTAAGGGCATGGAGCTGCGTCTCACAGAGCCCTGCTGTCCACCTACAAAATGGACAGAAGGTGGAGCTTAGGACTCATCTTATAGAGGAGTAACTGCAGAATGTATGAAGATTTCCAAAACAATAACAAAAGAGTGAGTAATCCAACCAACAAATGGTCTAAAGATCTGAACAGACACTTTGCAAAAGAAGAAATACATTTGTTAAGCATTTGCTCAACATCTTCAGCCATCAGGAAAATGCAAATCAAAACTAAACTGAGGTCCGCACGTGAAATAAGCCAGACACAGAAAGACAAGTTTCACATGTTTTCTTTCAAATGTAGAAACAAAAATAAAAAAATAAAAATAAAAAATGCCACAACAAACTGGAAAGTATAAAGGGACTAATAGGGAAGGAGAATGGAATCATGAGGAATGAAGGGAGAGAAAGGAGAGGTCAAGAGTATTAGAAAGAGCCAGGCATGGTGGTACACACCTGTAATCCCAGCAACTCAGGAGGCTGAGGCAGGAGGATCACGCGTTCAAGGCCAGCCTTGGCAACTTAATGAGGCCCTAAGCAACCTAGTGAGATCCTGTCTCAAAAATTTTAACAAATGGACAGAAACGTGGTTCAGTGAATAAGTGTCCCTGGCTTCAATCCTTGGTACCAAGAAAAGAAAAAGTATTAGGAAAGATGATTTCAACAAAGTGAACAAAGTGTCGTATGTGCACATATGGAAATGTCACAGAGGCACACATGAAACTCAATTCATGTGTTAATAGCTATAATTTTATAAACGTTAGTATGAAGCTTAAGAATGTAAACAAAGGACTTGGCAGAAAGAACCATTTATGGTTTTAGCTTTTAGTACTGGCATTTGTCCTGAGCATCACGGCATGGGAGAGACTCTGCCATCTGTTCCCTTCCTGGCTGAGCCCTTGTAGAGACCCCCAAGGGGTAGCTGGGGCACAGAGGTGTGTGAGAGCAGGGAGGCCAGGGCCCCAAGGCAGAGGACAGCCAACATCGTGGAGCCCAGATTAGACATCGGATCGAGCAGCCCAAGGGTGTCTGGAAGCTTCTGGGGTTACAGCAACACTCCTCCCCCTTAGCCGCAGAAAGGACCCTTGGGTCCTGAGCTCCAGCCACCCCTCCAGGCCAGCCCAAGGGTCAGAGCAAGGTACCTCAGTTTCAGGGCACCTGAAACAGGGCTTCAGCTGCTGCTCTGCTCGGCTCAGCTTCCCTCTGAGGGGAGCTCCTGGCCTCAGCAGGTCAGTGCTTCAGTCACACCATGGCGGTGGGGGAGGCCCTACACTAGAGGGGTCAGAGGCACCTGGGACACGCATGCTCCCTGAGGCTCCAGGGCCAGGTCTGCATCTCAGGATGCCCTGATTTCTCCATCAGAGCCTTAGGCTGAGATGATTCAGGAGAGGGACTCCGCTCACAACATCTTCCTTACTCTCCAGTCTATTCCACACCCAATGTGGTTTTTAAAGGAAAGAAGTATGCACTTTTTTTTTTTTTGTACCAGGGATTGAATCCAGGGGAACTTAACCATAACCATTGAGCCACATCCTCAGCCCCTTTTTTTTATTTTTTGAGACAGGGTCTCGCTAAGTTGCTTAGGGCCTTGCTAAATTCCTGAAGCTGGCTGTGAACTTGTGATCTTCCTGCCTCAGCCTCCTGAGCCACTGAGATTACAGGTGTGCACCCCTGCAGCCAGCTTGCATTTTGTCATTCAAGCCCATCAACAACCCTTCCAGGCAGGGCCCTTGCCTTCTTCAACAGAAATAGCCTCAGAAAGAGAATCAAACCCATGGCCGGGCTGCTGGAGATGGATGGCGCCAGATCTGAATCTAGATCTGCTTGGCTCTTGGGCCATCTGCTAAAGACCCTGCCTTTGACCTCATAGCCTGACTTTTCCATGAGACCACACTGCACTTGGACCTCAAAACCCATGCTGACGTAGAACATAGCTGAAAACATTGACACAGAAGGAAAAAGTGACTCGTACAAGATCTTCATGGTCATGTCACGAGCCACCAACATCAAAACCAACAGAGGAATCAGCCCTGTGGTTATACACAAGGCACAGGCTGTACCAGGCATGGGTTGTGACACAGCAAAAGGTCAATGCGCTTGGCCAAATAACCACACAGCAAAAAAAACAGCAGCTCAGGATTGTGGAACACTTCCTGAGCACTGCGCTCTGTGAAGGACTGAAGGAGTCCCAAGGCTTCGATGTGTCCTCATTCAGTTCTCCTAAGTCACTCTAATGTCCCAGACGTGGCAACTGAGACGCAAGGAACTTAAGTGCTTTGTCAAAGGACACAACTAATGTGGGATGCGCTGCCACAGAAAGTGTGTTTGCTGCATGGTTACATCTGCATGGCACAAAAGAAGAAAAGAAAGTGCATCAGAGACATCTGTTGGTGAGGGGAGTCTCAGTGTGCACACTGACATCAGAAAGAATTGCACTAAGGGGTAAGGAGAGTATGGCATGAACTCAATTCTCCTCCTCTGCCATATTCCTTCACAATTGTGTGTGTGTGTGTGTGTGTGTGTGTGTGTGTATAATTATTATTATTTTTTTTGGTACCAGGGATTGAACCCAAGGGTGCTTAGCCACTGAGCCACATCCCTAGCCTGTTTTTAGAGAAGATCTCACTAATTTGCTTAGGGCCTCACTAAATTGCTGAGGTTGGCCTTGAACTTGTGATCCTCCTGCATCAGCCTCCTGAGTCACTGGGATTACAAGTGTGCACCACCACGCCTGGCTACATGTATTTTCTTTCTTTTTTTTTTTTAAACAAAGTAGGCCAGTGAGTTCTGGTTTGGGAAAGCACCTGGTAGCCAGGTGAGTGAATAAATAATAAGCTAAGGATGCTGGACATGGTGGTATATGCCTGTAATCCCAGAGACTCAGGTATATGAATAGCTAACCCTAGCATAGCTATTGAGCCTCAGTTTCCAGATCTAGGAAGTGGGTGCTGCCTCTGTGGCTCCTCCCTCACCAATGAGCACATCAGGACTCCTACCAAGCTCAGTGAGCTCTTCTGCTGGCCCAGGGTGGGCTGAAGAGAAACCCAGGGTGGGCTGAAGAGAAACCCAGGAGCAGCTTTCTGCAGCCAGAGGAGTCCTCCAGGTGGAGTCCACTGAGCCTGAGGGAGCTTCGATGGCCCTCACAATGGGAGACTCAGCACGCTACTGTGGTTCCCCAGGCTACAGTAAGCCAGCTTGGTGCCGCTGGAGTGTGCAACAAGGCAGGAGGGCGGGGGGAGCAAGTGCACCCTAACCCTATTCCTTCCTGGGACAGAGAGGCAAGTTGCAGGCATGGACTTCCCTTGGAGGCCGCACACACCTGCTCCTCCCTGGATCTGGACCCCAGAAAAGGTCATATTTCTGTACTGGGCTTGAGTCCTGGATAGGGGCAGTGCACCAGCCTGTAGCCACAGACACCCTGTGGTACAAACTGAGTTCTTTGAGGACCCTGTGTCCTCCTGATATCAAGGATAGGGCTTCCTAACCTCTGCTTGCTCTGGCCCTTCCTGACAAGCTGCTGAATGCTATGCACTCCTTCAGGATGCTCATTTTATTTTTGGTGCAGGAGGTTGAACCCAGAGCCTCCCGCATGCCAAGTACACATTCTACCATTGAGCGGCACCCCACAGAACTCAGCGAGGCACCTCCTGAAACCAATTTGCTAGGGCTGCCATAACAAAGCACCACTGAGTGGGTTCAAAACCAGAAATGAATTCTCTCCCACCTGGAGGCTGTTGAGTCTGAGTTTGAGGTGTGGACCAGGCCAAGTTCTCTCGAAGGCACTGGGGAAGAATTCAATGAAACGTCCTGGCTCCAGGCATCATAATCAGCTTTCACACAGCTCACGTCCTGGGAAACACCCTGAATCACCCCAGGCTCCCTTGGTAGGGCCTGAACTTCCCTGTGTGCTGTGGGTTGGACGAGGTGGTCCAGTGGGGTGGAGGCCACCCTCCTACGAGTGCATGTACAGGTTGCTGGAGAACACACCCATCTCCTGCCAGCAGGACAGGACGGGACCACCCAGATGGACACAGCAAGTCTCTTACTATGCAAATACCCACCCAGGGAATGACCCAGGTGCACCAAAGCCTCTTTCCAAACCAAAGTTAAGACAATTGCTTCTTTAAAAGCTTCTTTCCCCATTAGGATTTACAGCTGATGGTGTAGAGCAAGGGATGGTGGTCATGCCACTGGGCTGAGTCTGGGCTTCCGTCTCAGCTCCTTGGTGGAGGAATGCAGGGAAACCTGGCCGAGCAGTGTGGATAGTCGGCCACCCTCTTTGCCCTATTCATGCGGTGCCCCCAGCAGGCCTGTAAGATGCTAAAGCCTCTGAGATGGCCAGTTCTCTTGACATAACCCAGGAGAGCTCCATCCGCCATCTAGGCACTCAACACCCTGGGGAAACTTGCCCAGCTTTGATGGATGGAGAGTCCCATTCAAAATTGTCATGTTCTAGGCCAGGTGGCCGATGACTGGGCGCAATTCCCCCTTCCACCTTGATGTAGTGCCTGGATTGGTCCACCCCTGCCAGCGGCGGCCATTCTCCCAGAGTCGGGGTTCTCCAGGTGCTGGGCATGTATCTGGTGTTTTACAGATCCGACTTCAACTTTCTATTAACCCTGCCATCAAGCACCTGGTGTAACCAAGCCTGCAGAGTACGAGCTCAGACCCAAGAGCAGGCCAGCAGAGCCCCCATAGTCTGTGGGGGAATGGAATCTACGAGCCCTTGGGCAAGCTGCTACGGCCTTTGAGCAAGAAGAGGTCAAGAGGGTCACTGTGAGGACTAAGGGAGGTAATTATGCAAAGCACTGGCCGGTGGGCAGAACAGAGTGGCAGGTGGACAAATGCTAACTTGTACAGAGCCAATCTTGCAGGGGATGGAATGGCCTCCGCAGCTCCCTGAGAAGGGGAGGCCAGTCAGTGTGAGCAGGTTCCTTACAACTCCAGCTGTGTAAATAGTTGTTGTCCTCCAATAACCATGGTCTCTTATCTAGCGGGAGTCCTGGAGTTTTAGCTGAGCATTCCCAGCCTCCCAGGAGGCCACATGTAGGTGGGGCTCCGTTCTAGGCCTTGGGAGGGGGTAGAAGCTGTGGGTGCAACCTCCTGGACATGCCCTTAAGGGGCTTCTCTGTCACGCCTCTTTTCCCTTTCTATTGGCTGCAATGCCAGTGGGACGGCAGCTTGGGGAACCGTAAGGTACTAGGAAGCAGAGCACTGACTGGTTGATGGCGAGGAACTAAGAGGAGCCTGGGCCTGCACAGAAGGCCACCTCTTCTTACTGTGGGGGCTGCGCTTAGAGGAGTCTAACCACAGGCCAGCCCCTGGCTTCTGCTGCCCAGGGTTCAGGGCTCAGGACTACAAGGGATTGGCAGCATCCACTGTTGTCATTCCCACCACTGGTGGAGGAGTAGACAGTGTGTGGGGTGGGCCAGGATACTGCTCCCAGAGCTGGCCTCAGGGCCGGGACAGAGGTAGGCCCACCACTTGGCTCTTGGCTGGTCTACTTGCATCACACTCTTGTGACACTCATGCACACAGGGAGATGCTCATTCAAGGTTATGAGAAAGGTGATGTCACACCCTCCTCCATCTGAATCACTTCTTCACACCCTTAAGGCCCCTTGTGGATTCTATGGGTCTGCATGAGGCACCCTCCTGCACAGGCCACCCACAAAGCTGTTTCACCTGCAGGCAGAGTATTCTTGCATTTAGTGTGAAAAGAGCAGAGCAGGTGACTGAGAAGCTGTGACATGACTACTGAGGGCCAACCCTGCAGTCATGCTGTGGTCTGACAGCTGCCTGTGTTGCTTTCACAGCTATGTGCCAATCGGGGGCCCACAGCCCACACTGCACCAACCTCCTACTGCGTGTTGGAAGAAGCTGCGCTTTCAACTTGGAGTTCACCCTCAAGAGGAGGGGGAGCAACATCAGGATTCTCCAAGATCAAAGGCTTCTGAGGCAACGACACTTGAGGATGGGGACACCTCTGCTTCTGTGGGTCCCCCACAATGCCCCAGATGCAGATGTCAGCAGGCAGACCCTAGGCCCCGGTGGGGCACAGGAATCCAATCTGCCAAGGCTGGTTCCAGCACCCAAGGAAGGCCAACAATTTTCTCAACTCTTTTTATTAACTTAGAAAACTGATAAAAGCAACACAGCTCTGGGGAAAGCACCATGGCTGGGTCCTCTGTGCTGTGAGAAGTGTGCTTATCTCAGCTCTGCAGCCCACAAGGTCAAGGGCCACTCCCCGCAGGCCTGAAGATCTTCCACGAGCTGCAGGGCCCAGGAGCTCCGAGTTCTCCAGCAGACAAGTCTTTCCGAGTGGAGCCCAAGAGCACAGGCTGGCCTCTGACACGGGTGGGGTGTGGGGTCTAAGGAGCCACAGGAAGCAACCGTCACTTCCAGTTCTTTCCTGGTGACCAGCTGCTGAAGTATATCCACAGACAAACCCAGTCCAGTGCCCCAAAGACACCCACAGGCCAGGGCCAGTGCGCAGGGGCAGGGACATTCGGGGTATTAAGTAACTGTCCGTGGCCCCCATGTCTGTCAGCAGTGTAGCCCACTTGAGTCCCACTCCATGCAAACAGCAGGTGGCCTGGGAAGCCACAGGTCAGGGAGCCCTGCCCAGCCCCCTGCCATGGCACCACAGCCCCTTCCTGAGGGAGGTGGGCAGGGTGATGGAGGGATGAGCCTGAAGTCGGATGCCAGGTGTCGGGGAGGCCAACTGCTGACCTGCTATCCAGATGCTGGGAGTGCACTGATGAGGGGTTCCCCACGGACAGGGAGGTGACAGCAACGAACAAGTTCACCAGTTCTTTTGGGACTGTTCTATTACTTTTTGAGCTCAGAGAGCAAACGGGGCAGGATGCAGTGTTATCAGCTACGAGGCCAAACTGCCAGAGCTGATGGTGGGCAGTGGAGTCCTATCACCATCCTGCATACTGAGACAAACCTGGTCTCCGTGGGCTCTCCAACACATGCCCCATGGTACCTCTGCCCCAGCTCACAGCTGCTGCTAGCCTTAAAAGGCAGCCATCATCTCCTAAGAGCCCCCAGTGCTGCTGATGGGTGCAAACCTGTTAGGAGATGGAGTCACTGCTACCTCTTTCGGGTGGATGGGCTCTTAGGAGGGGACAGCTCTCAGGGCCTACAGTCCTGCTTAGTGACCCCACTCCCCTGTATGACTGGCACAGCTTCCTGGTGCCTGGTCCTCAGTGGGCTAGACTAAGGCGTGGGGGCCTCCTTGGGGCCCTGACCACAGGAAATCTTGGTCACCAGGTGGCGTTTCTGCCTTTATAAAATCTACGCTGCTTTTTCCTCAGAAGCCCTCTACTTTCAGTCAGTGGACCATGCTTTCCCCAGGCTTGGGAGAGCAACTGTGGGTGACATTACAACTCCCAATGGTAGCTCTAGAATCAAAGGCTGTGCCACCAGTGCTCAGTGACCCAAAGCCTCTGCAAGTGTGTCCTCCCCTACGACCCAGGGGAGTTCTGCTGGCACCCCTGCCCTCCGGCTGCTCTTCTCCCCACACAAACCACTCGAAGCTGATGAGGCCCCCAAGGGGCACAGGACGCAGAGGCGGCTTCACCTCTCTGGTCTAAAGCTCAGAACAGCCTGAGGTTGCTGCTGCCTGGAGCTGGTGCAGTCGGCTTCCGCCCACTCAGAGAGCTTCGCACTGTGGCAGACAGGGTCAAGGCCACTCTGTGACGGTGAGGGCTGCAGCCATGGGGCAGGAGACACACACAGAGTCTGTGGAGGAGAGAGTGGGAGAGAATGAATAAACAAATCAGAGGCCATGCTCCTCCGTCCTAAACGGGAACAAAATTAAGAGGTTGTGCATCAGTGGTGGGACTTAGGTGCTGACATCAGAAGACCCGCAGAGAGAACCCAGCTCTACTACTCATCAGCAGCACAACCCTAACAACTCAGTGTCCTCCCGACACCGAGGCTTCCTCTCCTGGAATGTGGGGCACAACCCATCTGTCCATCATTCATTCCGACCACATTCCCTGCACACCCTCGTTCTGGTAAGCACCTGGAGGCTGGAGGATACAGTAGGGCAAATATACACAGCTACTGTCCCCACTCATCATCCTTGTGGGGGAAATTGCACTTGCACAAATGATCATATAGAGAGAAGCACTACAAATAACAAATTTAGAAATGAGTAGAGCCAGGCCCTTCGTTTTATTTTGGTGAAGGATGAGGGAAATAATATTTAACCTGAGACCTGAAGCATAGGCAGGAGTAAGCCAAACAAATCCCAAACAGAAGGAACAGAATGTGCAAAGGCCCTGAGTGAGAATATGACATATCTGAAAATCTAAATAAAAGTAGGCAAGTGAGGCAGAAACACAAGGGCAGAGCCAGGCGCAGTGGTGCACACCTGTAATCCCAGCAGCTCGGGAGGCTGAAGCAGGAGGATCACAAGTTCAAGGCCACCCTCAGCAACTTAATGAGACCCTTAAAAAAGGGGAAGGGGGGAAAGCTAGGGATGTGGCTCAGTGGTTAAGCACCCCTGGGTTCAATCCCTGGTACCAGAAAAACAAACAAAATAACAAACACAAAAAAAGAGAAACATAAGGGCAGACAGAGGATCTGTGCAGAGAGGGCAGGCACATGGTTGACCTTGCTATTAAGAGGAGTAAGTGACAGGCTGCGGACAACCACCAGCATGCTCATTTGTGTTCCAAACGTTTACTGCGCAGTCTCTCAACACCAGGCCACAGCGACATGGTGATGGCTCACACTCCAGTGCTGTGTTCTCCTTTGGGGGTGTGCCCACTCGGAGCAGCAGTGCTTCCCCTGGAAGTGAGGGTGACGATGCCTCCCAGGGAAGCACCTAGTAATCCAGGGAGTGTGGAAGGCTTCATGGAGCTAGAGACTGGCAAAATCCTAGCCCTGCCCCGAGGATGGATGTGGCTGGAGAGGGGAGTCCAAGAACAGACCCCTCTGGCCAGGTTGCAGCTGCTGAGATGAGCGAATTCAGACAGACACACGGTGCAGGACAGGGCCCAGGCAGGTGTGAGGGATCCAGAGAGAAGGACAGCAAGGGAGGAGCCCCAACAGGCAGCCACCCAGGCAGGGCTTATCAAAAGTGGGTCTCGAGCACTGAGGGCAGGGGCTGGAGTTGCCCACAAAGGTCCTCTGGTATCCCGTATCCATGCACAATTTCAGTGCCCGAGACCTTTTGTTCTGTCAGCCCTGGAAGTGCCGTGGGCTGAGGCAGGCTGTGCTCCCTGGCAGCCCTGCCTATGACCCACTCCCTCACAGAGGCAGAGGCAGGCGCGGCCCAGTCTCAACTAAACATCATGGATGATGGAGTCTCTGGGGTTTGAAGCTTCTGTTGCATTTCACTGTACATATGTGTTAGCATTATAGTTGTGTAAGATTGCAAACATAAGGAGCTTTGATCTAGCTAAATGTCTCTACATATTTAAGTAACATTATAATAAAAAAAAATTTAAGCCAGCACTAGGGATTCGGATTCCTGCCATCTCCAGGTTCCTAGATGCCTGGGCTGTGCAAGGTGGCCACTATGTTCTCAGTTGAACTAGCCCCACAAATCCCTTCCAAATGGCAAGCTGGGTTAGGAGGCCTCCTGAGATGTTCTAGAAGGCCCCAAATTCCAGAGCTTGGTCACCCAAGGTCCTCACAGGAAGGCTGTTCCAAGTGCGAGGCCCCACCCTGCACACCAGGGTCGACTGCAGAGTCAGCCCTTGGCTACTGAGGGCAGATGTGGCGCCCTAAAGACAAGGCACGTGGGAGGCCGCAAGGCAGGCTCCTGTGTTCCCTCTCCTCCGAACAGCTACTCTCAGGCTTGCCCCAAGGCCGTCCTAAACTAGGCCTCCTACTTTTTGGCAGCCTCTTCTGAAGCCTGGTTTCCTCATTGTGAAATGTAACAATTTCTCCTCCGTTGAGGATGATGATCCCTTGGGCAGCAGGCACAGCAAACGCCCAGGCTGAGGGCAGCTGGTGGAGGGTCTGGCTGTTGGACTTGCACTTCCCCAAGGACGCTGGGATGTCGTTCTATCCCTAGGCTTGTCACAGGCTTGAGTGACCTGGGCTCAAGGGGAGATGGGCTCCAAGCCCTCGGCTGGAATGGTGAATTTGACCAGAGCTGAGACTGGAGCCCTGCCCTGCACCCCACAAGGCCTGTGAGGGGGAGATGAGCTCTGGCAGCCTGGACACCTGCACTGGTGGTGTTAGGCTGTCAGCTAGGGGTGGACAGGAAGCGGGACAAGCAGAGGATGTACATGGCAATGGGAACACACCTAGCTCAAGGGTTCCACAGCCAACCATCCCCTGGGGACACTGGAGTGAACAGGCTGGTCCCTGAGGTCAAGGTCCTGTTGGAGCTCATTTTCCAACACAGCAATGCCCTGCCCAACTGTGTTGCTGGACAGCCACTTCACGCCCCCAGAGATGCCTCAAAGGTGGGGCATGTCCAGGGCCCAAGTCCTGCTCCAACCCTCCTAAGCTGGTCACCTGATGCCAGCAGCCCCCTCCCCACACCAGTCTTGTTGCCAGCCCTGTGGTAGCAGTACATGTAACAAGACATTCTGGGAGGACCACAGGGAAGGACAAAGGCACTCGGCACAGACGCAGTCCCAAGCAAGAATTCCATGTGGAGGAAAGGGGCCGCAGGGGGTGCTGAGAAGTTACTGCCTAAATACTGGCTCCCTGGCTAGTGGCTCCTAGAGCTGCGTCTGAGCAAGGCAGGATGGATGGAGCAGTTCTGCAGGCACAGGAGCACTGAGCACATGGAAAGGACCCTCATCTGGACCCCAAACCCCTACTACTTTCCAGGAAGTACTGGGACAAAAGGAAAGAGACACATAATTGGGGGAAAGGGCTGAGACCATCTCTGGGTGAGATCCTGGTTTGTGGTTAAGCTGAGGGCTCTTCTCCAGCTTGTCCACTTCTCAAAGCCAAGGCCAGGTACGGATGGCCCCAGGGAACATGGGAAGGGTTTGGCAAGCACCCTGGATGTTGGCTTTCTGCCCTGCTTGCTGCTAGCTGTGGGTACGCCTCCCCAGAGAAGACCTGTCTTTAAGAAGAACCTGGAGACTCCAAGCACAGCTGCCCAGGCAGAAGAAGTGGCACAGGAAGAGGAATCCACAGAACCTGGAACCACCCAGGCTCAACCAGAGGGGACAAAAGTTAGGGGAGGGGTGATCTAGGCAGAGGGGGACTTTAAGGAGGTGTCCACTTGGCTGCTGGGGTGCATGAAAAGGACAGACAGAGTCAGGCCAGAGCAATGATGGAAGCCAAAGAGCAACCTCGAGCTTCCAGTGCAGAAGCTCAGGAAACCTGCAGCCTGAGTGCCTTGGGGACATGGCTCTGTGAAGGCAGGGTCTGGACCGGGCTTCCCAGGCCCAGCTGGGACTGGCTTGCTCTTGTGCAAACAAGAATCTCTGTGCTCACTTCCTCATCCCTAAAATGAGGCTGATGACAGCACCCCACCGTACACAGGGAGGGCTAAATGGGAAAAAAGCCTCTGTAGCACTCGGCTGGGCACACCGGAGGTACCCCTAGCAGATGGGTAGGGACATCAAGGCCTTGTAGCCCAGTGTCCCAAAGCTGTCGTCATCCCCTTCCTCTCTCTTAGAAGGAGACTTTGACGTTGTCCCTCATGTGATCTCTAGTCAAGTCTGTGAGCAACACCATGTTCATTCCCATTGTCCAGGTGGGAAAGCTGAACCTGCAGAGCGAAATAACCTGTCCAGGGCCAAGCAACCAGTAAAAGTCAGCCAATGCATGCTTCCCTTCCAGCGCCCCCAAAAGCAGACACATTCCTGAAAAACACATGGGTCTGCCAGATCCAGCTGAGCTGCCCCCACCCACCAGGCAGGGTCAAATGACAAGGGCATGTTTCAGGGATGAGCAGGGACAGGCTGCCACTTGAGGAAGAACTGCATGCAAGGTTCCAAAGACGGACAGACACACATGTGCTCTCCCACCCTGGCTGAGTGGAAGCCTCCACCCTGCAGGTGTGATCACCTCTGGTTTCTAAGCCACCTAGAGTCAGGACAGGTCATCAATGAGGAAGCACCAATATCCTCTTTGAAGCTTATTTCCTAGGGGACCAAGATATTTGGCAGGGTTAGATCTTTCTTCCAAGGAGGAAGAGCAAATAAACACAAAACAAAACAACCCCAAAAGGCCTTAAAGAAAACCAAGGGCAGTTCCTACTCAGGCTAGTTCTTATGAGCTGGGCAACCCTGTGCCAACTGATCTGATGCCTGCTGGGCCCCTTAAGGGACTCAGGGCTCAGCTGGATGTATTTAAGGGATGAAACAGCTTCTGTTTAGAAGCAATCCCAGCTAAGGAGGACTGCTGTCACTGAGCAGAGCTTTCAAACGTTTGTGTCAGTGACCACTCATCCAATGAGGAAATTAGTATTTTGGCTCAGGCCACCTCCTGACCAGGTTCCTGTGACCTGAAGGGGTCTGTGCCTGAGCCGGCACAGGGGTCCTTCAGCACTGCAAGAGCAGGAGGCAGGTGGGGCCAGACCAGAGCCAGACTGCTGGTGCCAGCTGAGGGGATGGAAAAGCTTGGCCCCCATGCGGGAAGGCTCCTCCAGGTCTCCTCTCCTACTGGGTTTCCTAGACTACACCTCCAGCCCTCCCAGCACCCTGGGAACCAATCCCTACACATCTCTCCGCTCTCCATTCTAGGTGTGAAGAGTACAGGAGGAGGCTTTAAGATCGGACACAGAACAAACGCTACTGACATGCTGGCCTTTCCCAGGACCTGGCTGAAGAGTGCATCTAGTACACATAACCCTTCTCTGGTACCTAAGCATACATCACCCATGCTGGCCCTCCTGGAGCACCTTGCAGGTTGGCTTGGATGCCCTCTTCCAGTTTTGGTACTTGACACTTGATGTTGCCCTGACCGGCTGCAGGAAAGACCCTGTCCATCCCAGAAGAGGCAAAGGCAGGGCCAGAGCAGACCTTCCTCCCACAGCTCCTCCCCCTCAGGAGTCCTGCCTGGTGTCTTTCCCTCCTGTCACCTTCAAAGAGCCTGACGTTCCCTTGGCTCTATCTGTGGCACCTTTGCTTCTTTCCATGTAACAAGTTCACACAACCACAGGGCTAAGGGCAGATCCACACTCACAGGCAAGCTCCACTGAGGCTTGCAGGGATGGCATCCCTTAATCCAGCTGCCCACCTGCCGCCTGCTCTGAGGAAGGCCTTCTCCCATCTCACGCATCAAAGGGAGACAGACACAACCCTTGCATGCCAGCAAGCATGCTTGCCCTGGCCTCAACCCAGGGCTACCTGTCTCTAAATCCCAGCCTTCCCTTCACCTAGCCTTCTCTGGAAGACACAGCAACCACTATCCAAAGTGGGGTGAAACAGGAGTGCTCTTCCCCCGGCCCTCCTGGGGGCTCAGAGCAGTCCCATTCCTTTGAGGCTCACCTGGCTGGGCTCTGCAGGTGATTCTCATGCCGGCAGGTGCTTCCAGGTGCTGACGAAGGCCGTGGGGATAAGTGAGTAGGGCACAGTGGTAATGCAGTTCCATGTGTCTGAAGTGGGGTCATAGCAGTCTAGGGTCTTACACCTCTGGGTCCCAAAGTAACCCCCCACCACATACAGCTTATTTCCTGAAGCCAGGGCATGGCATGACATACGCTTGGCGGTCATGTCCCCAATCCGTGTCCACTGGTTGGTCTCACAGTCGAAGCGGTAGGCTGAGGCAGCTGTGAATTCTGTGTCGCCTCCCATGATAAAGATCTGGCTGCCCAGGACAGCAGCAGCTGTATACCGCCAAGGCTGGGGGCACTCAGCCTTGATTGTCCACCGGTTTTCTGAGGGGTCATAGCACTGGACTTTGGATACCATGTCTCGGTGGATGCTGGTCCCTCCAAAAACAAAAAGCTTCAGCTTGGCGCTCACCACCGCAGCGTTGCTGACGCCATCCCTCAGCGGGGCCACCATCATCCACTTGTTGGCTCCAGGGTCATATTTCTCTACTTGCTTAAGGGAGACAGAAGGTGAGGCTGGGAAGACACCTGCCAAGGAGGTGTGTCCCCCTACCACATAGAGACAGTTCTCCAGCTCTGCCGAGCCGTGGCCAAAGCGGGCAATCAGCATGGGCGCCGCCTTGGACCACTCCTCATGGACAGTGTCATAAACCCAGACGTCCTTGGAGACCCCATTCTCAGATCCCCTGCCTCCAGTCACGTAGACCTTGCAGCCGATTGCAGATGCGCTGAACTCCTTCCGGGGGCTGGGCAGATCTGCCTTGGGGATGATCTCCTTGGCCTTGTGGTCCACCTGGTAGATCTTGTCACACATGAAGGTCTGGCCACCCAGGATGAGCAGTGTGTGTCCTGCCTTGCGCGGCCGGGCACAAGGGCTGGTGACCACCCCGTCATTCTGCAGGATCTTGGTCTTGCAGTGGAGGGCCTCGTCTATGATGAGCTTGGTACGCTCGTCCGCCATGAGGAGGGCCTCACCGGACACGGCCTCCTTCAGGCAGTCCGATGGCAGCAGGGCCAGCCGCACACTGCGCAGGAGCTCGGGTAGGTGGGCCTTCCGCTCCTCCAGGTCGTGCTTCACCCACTGGAGGATGGCCTCGAAGACCACCCGCTCGTCCTCGGTCTCCAGCTCATCGCTGGAGATGAGGTCCAGCAGCGTGTCCTTGGACAGACTGTTGAAGTCCTCACTCTGCCGCACGGTCTCGAAGTGCACCAGGCACATGCGCCAGGAGAACTCGTACAGCCGGCGGCACTGGTGGGCGTCGGACAGCAGCATCATGCCCAGGCAGTTGGAGGGGAAGAGGTTCTTCTCTAGGAACTCGGCAGCAGCATCCCGCACGTCATGGAACTGTAGCATGTCGCCCGCCTCCAGCAGCGACTCTGCATTCTCCTCATTGATGACGATGCGGGAGGAGTAGGCAAAGTCCAGCAACAGCTCCAGCACCTCAGGGTGCAGGTTGTCCTGGAAATTGACCGTGTCATCACGGCTCTCCCGCAGGCCATGACTGAACATGGCTTCAAAGTAGCGGCTGGAGGCAGCCAGCACTGCACGGTGGCAGGGGAAGGCACGGTCGCCCGCCCACAGCGTGACGTCGGTGAACATGCGGTGCTTGCGCAGGGTGTTGAGATGGGCCAGCACGCAGTCAGGGTGGGAGGCCTTGTGGAAAAGGGTGATGTTCATGGAGCCCGTGCTGCTCCGCGACTTGCGGGTCTCGTGGACACTGACTGACATGGTGCACCAACCTGCAGGGGGAGGGACATAGGTGAGAGTCCTGCATGCCCCCAGCCCCACACACCCTGTCCTCCAGTCTGCTCAGCTCTGACAAAACATCCCAGCCCCTCAGCCACACCCCCAAGAACAAGAGGCAAGAGGGGCTGGGTCTTTGTCTACGCTGCAGAAACTGATTTTGTTCCCAGGTTGGAAAATATCTAGGACACATCTTTGGGCTGAAGATGAGCCACCTCAGGGGCAGGCTCAGGCTGGGGCTGCCTCCATGCAAATGGAGGCCTGATTTGGTTAGAGGCTGTCAAGGCAGTACTCAACAGAGAGTGTGTGCCCTTGACCACACCACATGCTCAGGACAGTCCTTGGGGAGAGCATCTTATGAGCCCTGCTGTACATGGGGAACAGCCCAGGTTCAGAGAGGCAGAGCAGTTATGCAAGGAGCCAGGGCCAGAATTTCCATGCAGGCTGTATACGTCTGAAGCCTAGTCTCTACTCTCAATTAGCCCA
>PVKS010011361.1:0-56942 GCA_004027875.1 Aplodontia rufa | reverse complement strand
GGGGGGGGGGGGCTGGCCACGAGCCGACCTTGGTGCGCAGGTAACAACAAATCCCACTATTTTGATTAGAATGCACCAATGAAAACATTTTAAAATCATTTAAAAATTGGTTTCAAAACATTCTTCCAGAGAGTTCCTCCTGAAGGGAGGTCAGCCCCAGGAAGCTGACCAGCTGGAGAACAGGTGTCCAGGAGCACACCACCTGTGATGGATGTGGAAAACTACCAGACACCACTCCTGTGAGCCAGACAGCAAAACCCCTACTCACTGCTTCCAAATCTCCTGCTTGGGGCCCTTATCAGAGGATCCCACCCTACTGAGAAACCCAGTTTAACTGGAAAATTCCACTTGGCCCCCCTCCCACTTCATTCCCTCTATATCCACCCCAGGCTGTAAGCGCAGCAGGTCCCACTGCACTGGGGCCCTGCAGGTTTCTCCCAAGAAGCCTGTGTTACTTTTGAGCCACGCTCTCCTCTCTCTCTTTCCCTCATTTCTCTTCTTTCCTTACTACCAGAGGCTGGCTTCAGGGGTGCATCCTGATGCGTGGGTCCCATGTGGAGCTGTGCCCTCGTGCCACCATAGGAGCTCCTCCATGCCACCTCCTGGTTGTGCAGACCAGCCCCACCCCCAGGAGACCATAGGGTCACTGTCATTGTTTTGACAGATTCTGCGTTGCTCTATGACCCCAAGGTCTGTCGCCTTGCATTGGGCGTTAGACATGTTTGTGTAACAGTACCCAGTGAGGCATTTGTGTGTTTCCAGAGCTGTGTGGACAGCAGAGCCCTGGGGACAGTCTCATGCTCCCCAGGGCTCACCACCTTCCACTTGGCAGAGCTTCTGCCATCCCCACTGACCCAACCCACTGCATTACAAACATGTTTATCCATTCATGCTCATTTGAGAACCATTGTTAAAAGCAAGAAAGGTGGGGCTGCAGCGGTGGCTCAGTGGTTGGAGCACTTGCCTGGCATGCGCTAGGACCTGGGTTCAAACCCCAGCACCACATACACAACTGTGTGTTGAAGAAACAACCACAACAAAACAGATGAAAAATAAATAAAACTGATTCTCACTTTCTCTCTAAGAAAAAAAAAGGGTGAGGAGCAACACATTCTGTGACCTCCCACGCCCTTGCCCCAGCAGGCTGCTCTGGTGGCCTCCACCCCTGAAGAGCAACGTGTCACCACCGGTGGCCACAGAGGAGGGAGCACACTGCGTCCCCAGAAGCCTGTGGCTGGGGAAGAGGGGCGGGGCAGTGGGCAGGTGGTGGACTCCTACTGAGGTGACTGTTTAGAGGAGGAATGAGCACTTGGACTGCTTGTCGCTTAGAAAAGAAGTCCCAGAGATGGTCAGGACAGTTAGGGTGGATCAACAACAGGCTCTCCAGCCAAAATGAATTGATAAAGGCAAAATAGAAATTAAGAAATAGTGGGGCACAGTGGCTCAGGCCTATAATCCCAGTAACTCAGGAGGCTGAGGCAGGAGAATCGAAAGTTCGAGGCCAGCCTCAGCAACTGAACCAGGCCCTAAGCAACTTAATGTGATACTTTCTTAAAATGAAATACTTTCTTAAAATAAAAGAACAGGGGAGGGCTGGAGCGGTGGCTCAGCAGTTTCGGCGCTTGCCTGGCAAGCATGAGGACCTGGGTTCAAACCCCAGCACCACATACACAACTAAGTGATGGAGCAACTAAGGCCATGTGAAAAACTCAATAAAGTCATTTCTCTCTTTCTCTGTCTCTCTCACTGTCCCTCTCTCTAAAAAAATAAATAAATAAAAATTAAAAAAAAAAAAGAACAGGGGATATAATTCAGTGGTAAAGTGCTTCCTGGATTCAATCCCTAGTACAAAGAAAGAAAGAGAGAAAGAAAGAAAGAAAGAAAGAAAGAAAGAAAGAAAGAAAGAAAGAAAGAAGACAAAGCCAACAAGTGTAGGAAAGAGGAAAGGAAGGGATGATACTAAAAACTCTGTGTGTGCGCTTGTGCGCGATGCTTGGGATCAAACCCAGGGCCTCATGCATGCTAGGCAAGCACGCTACCACTGAGCTACATCCCCAGCTCACCAAAGACTATTTTTTTTAAGAGAGAGGGACAGTGAGAGAGAGAGAGAGAGAAAGAATCAATTTTTTATTTAGTTTTTCATGAGGCCTTCGTTCCTCCCAGACTTGTTTTGTACGTGGTGCTGGGGTTTGAACTCGGTACTTGCGCATGCCAGGCAAGCGCAGCAACCACTGAACCACCGCTCCTGCCCCACCAAAGACATTTTAAAATTCAGAAGCCAATCCTTCACATGCGCTCATGCCAATTAATTTGAATATCTTGATGAAACTGATCTTGTCCAAGGCAACAAGGAGCCAGGCTGGTGTTACATCAATCATGGAGTGTCAACTTTCTGCTTTCTTTCTTTTTTTTAAGAGAAAGGGACAGTGACAGAGAGAGAAAAAGAGAAAGAGAATCAATTCTATTTAGTTTTTCAGGTGGCTTTATTGCTCAGAGACTTTCTCATGTAAGTGGTGCGGAGGTTCAAACTTGCGTATTTGTGCATGCCAGGCAAGCTCCATAACCGCTGAGCCACCACTCCAGCCGAGTGCCAACTTTCCAAGGAACCCAGAGAGGCAGACCACCATGACAGAAGATGATGGTCCCTTGGACACCACAGAGACCTGACAGCGGTGCAGTGGATCTCCAGGAGTGCCCTCTGCTGACGACTCATGAACACAGTGTCCAGCAAGGGGTGGGCAGCTCCCCTCTGTCCTGGGACTAGAGCTGAGCATGCCCAGTGCCTCTCACTGCAGCCCCACACAGTCACATCCACAGACACACAGAGAAATGCACAAAGCTAGTCCCCATGAAACCAGGTAATCAGTGACACACACAGAGACTTGCAGAGACGCAGAGAACAGCCCACATGGTCACATCGAGATAGAAAGACATGCCCAATGTCACACACACACCAAGAAAGCTAAGCTAGCGAAAACCGCAGGACAAAATCACATAGCATGTCGATGTGAACGCCCCATAAACGTCCCCTGCAGTTTACTGCAGTCACAGGAGCCGTAAGTGTATGCTGCAAAAGACACGGAGGCAGCCAGACCCCTTGACACTGTCTCCTCCCCGGGGTAACTGTTCTCTTCATTTGGAATTGCCCATCTGCGTGCTTGAGGAAATGCGTGGTGCGGCGGACAGGATCCAGCAGCGATGAATACAGCAGCTTGACCTGGAGGGAGCTAGTCCGGGCGGGCGGGTCCTACCTCGGTGGGTGGGCTCCGGCCTTAGTGGGTGGACCCTACCTCAGTGGGCGGGGCTCCAGCCGCAGAGGGCGGGTCCTACCTCGGTGGGTGGGCTCCGGCCTCAGTGGGCGGGCTCCAGTCTAGATGGACAGGCTCCAGCTTCTGGCTTAGATTAGTGCAGCCCAAGGGGTTCAGAGCAGCCACGTGGGAAATCCAAGTCAGGATGGGAGAGCTGCCTGGATGGCAGGGGGCATCTATTAGGCCTACAGCAGCTATCTGGCATCTTTCCAACACCATAGGGACATTTCCTCAAGTCTGGAGTGAGGGCACAGAGGATGGATTTGGGGAGCACTGGGATCCTCAGGGCATCCAGTCTATGTGCGCTTCTCCATCTTTAGTGATAATTTTTTTTTTAAGAGAGAAGGACAATGAGAGAGAGAGGGAGAGAGAATCAATTTTTATTGAATTTTTCACATGGCTTTCTTTGCTCTGTCACTTAGCTGCATACGTGGGTGCTGGGGTTTGAACTTGTGTACTCGCACATGCAGGGCAAGTACTGTAGCTGCCGAGCCACTGCTCCAGCCCCAGGTGATAATCTTTAAATTCTCTTGGAGGGGCTGGAGCGGTGAATGGCTCAGCAGTTGGAGTGCTTGCCTGGCCTGTGCGAGGACCTGGGTTTACACCTCAGCACCACAACTGAGTGTCACAGAAACAAAGATGAAAAAATAAATAAAATTGTTTGTTTCTCTCTCTCTCTCTCTCTCTCTCTCACCCCCCCCCCCAAAAAAAAAATTCTCTCGGAATGTGTCTGTTCTCATCCTGGTGCTCTGGTAGCATCTCCTGCTAGATCTATTTATAGGCTTTTGATATTTTAGGCATTGTCATGAATACCAGTCTCCACTTCTATTTCCAGTGGTTTCCTGCTGCTGCTGTGTAGACAATGACTTCTGCATATTCATTTTTATTGTAGTAAAACATGCATGAGATGAAACTTCTTGTCTTGACCATGTTCCGTGCATGGTTCAGGGGCTTAGGCACTCATACTGCTGTGCAGCTGTCACCACCTCCACCTCCAGAGCTTTCTCATCTCCCCAGATGCGAACTCTGTCCTAAATGTTGATTTCGTCATAGTAATTTTCTTAGGCTACTGTAACAAAGCATCACATCCAGTGGCTTAAACTACAGTTCACTGTCCCTGTCTTGGGGGCTAGTCTGGGACCACGGTGCTGCAGACCAGCTTCCTCGGAAGCCTCTCCTCTCCTAGGATGTGACCTCGTGTGGCCCTGTGTGTCTTGATCTCCTCCTGTACAGACCCCAGGCATGTGGCCCACAGCTGCGCTGTGTAGGGAGGAGTGACAGGGCAGTCTGGGCATGTTCAGTACTTTCATGACTTTTTTTCCGAACATCTCTTTCCAGGTGTGCTCTTGTGGTGGAAGCAGAGTGGATGCAGCAGCCACGGCATTCATGACGTCTTCTGCGGTTCCACAGCTCTGTAAGTTTCATTTCTTTATCTCTAAAATGTGGCTGGGCATGGCTCTTGTGTCACAGACACATGCTCAGAGTTAATTAGAAATACAACTGCAGCCATCCTCAGAATGTGAGCTGTCTCCAGCTTTAGGACAGTTACAAACAATGCCTTTAACTTCCAGGTGGCATCTCTAGCTGCCTCTGCCCAGCTCTAGTGCTCTGCTCCTGTTCCTGCAGGGTGTCCTCTACCCAGCCCTCTCTTTAAGAGAAAGAGCCAAGGGCTTCCATGACTTCTCCCTCACACTTGCACCCTTGCCAAATAATTGCTGGTGACCAAGCAGGTGACCTGACCCTCTTCTGTATTACTGCCTGGTGATTAGTGAGATTGCTCCTTTGTAACAAAATTCCAAATCCCTGCCACAGCTGCAGGGGCCTGCCCTAACCCTAACAACCCTAACCCTGGCCCTACTCTGTGACTTCACCACCGCTTCCTGCTCCCATTCTTAGGTACAGCGGGGGCTGAAGGCCCAAGCACTGGCTCCCCTCTCCTACACCAAGACTGAGCTGCAGGCATGAGTGGCCCAGCTGAGAGTCCTGGGTGGGTGTCAGCCGGCAGCGACTGCCCTGGTTGCTGGTGCACAGCATGGGCACTGTGGGGGAGCTGTACCTACCTCCCAGCAAAGGAGTCTAAACACACACACACACACACACACACACACACACACACACACACAGCCAGCTGGCCACAGAGCAAATTCTTATCAGACATAATAGGGCTGTCCCTTCACTGAGAGCCCCACAGAAAGCCCAGCCCCCACAGGAAGCACATCCACCCAGTGTCCAAGGAGGACGCACTCTGTGAGCAGATGGGGGCAGCTTATAGCTCCTCCTGTTGCAGGTGGCACAGTTCAAGTGGGCCCACAGAAAGACCACCAGGAGCTTTCACTCTCAGTTCCCCGGGGGGGTAGGGGGCAGCCAATTTATGTGCCTGGCCCCTTGGGGCCTTGTGACCCTGGCTGGACAGCTTGAAGCTCAGGGAAGGCCCTGCCCCTGGCCTCCTTTCTGATTAGAATTCAAATGAGAGGCCTTCAGTTTGATGGATGATTTGTGGCAGCCCCCAGGCGGCCAGCACAAAGCCCTGAGGCCCCACCTGCTCGTCTGGCCTGACGTGGAGTTGGGCTGCCTGCCATGGGGACAGTCGGTGTCCAGCTGCTGCCTCTGTTTCCTTTGTCCTTCTGTACCATCCTCTGCATCC
Source organism: Aplodontia rufa (assembly GCA_004027875.1). Classification (NCBI taxonomy): domain Eukaryota; kingdom Metazoa; phylum Chordata; class Mammalia; order Rodentia; family Aplodontiidae; genus Aplodontia; species Aplodontia rufa. Next base: position 50,990 of record PVKS010011361.1, on the reverse strand, counting down.
TGGGCTGTGGCTCCTACTGCAGGCCTGAGGGGCAGCAGGGGCCCAGTGACCACCACAGGAACTGACCAGAGGTCAAGTGGGAGAGGCTCTCAGATAGTTGCTTGCCTCAAGCCCATGGCCTGCCCTCTAGGGTCCTCTGAGCACTCCAGGGTGGGCTTTTGACCCTGCTATCTGCACCATATCCCCAGCCTCCAGGTTGATTCTGTGAGCCCCTGGGATATCCTCTTTGCCTGCACTGAGCAGGCTAGCCTGCTTCTCACACCTTAGGCCATCTGCTTGTCCATTCCACTGACCAGGTGCCTCAGCAGGGCAGTGTGTTGTTCTGGGAGGGGCAACAGCTCCAGGACAGTTCCAGGATGACCATGATAGAGTCCTTGTGCTGGACCCAGACCCAGGATCCAGGAAGAGGGCTAGGGGAGAGGATTCCTCCCAACCCCTGTGCCTGTAAGAGTGGGGCACCCATGGGCCCTGCATCCTTGGGCCTCAGCCTGTAGCCATAGATGACCCATGATGCTGGAGCCCCTTCCTGCCCTGGGGCTGGGCACTTCCTCTCAGCCCAATATGCAGGGATCGTTGCTGGATTTTGATCCCAGAAGACCTACTCTTGCATAGCTGACCACACCCACTAAATAGGAGGGCAGCCATCAGCTAGTGTCCCCTGCTGGAGCCTGCTATCAGCCAGGGCATTCCTGAGTGTGGAACCCCCAGACCACCACCTCCCCAGCCTGCTCTTGCTGCAGCCTGACCTGACTGCTGGGGCCCTGGCCTGCCCCCTCCCCTTTGGGAAAAGGCCAAGCTTCCTTGGGTGCTGCTGGGTTTGGGCTCCAGCACTGGTACTCTGGCCCCTCATTCACTCTGAGGGACAGGGTTGTGACTGACTGCCAGAGGACCCCAAAGATCTGTTCATGCCCTAAGTCCCAGAACCTGTGAATGGGGCCTTGTGTAAAAAAGAGTGTGTTTGCAATGTAATGAAGTGGGGCATGAGTCATCCTGAACTGGGGGAGCTATGTGCATCAGCAGTGTCCTCACGAGAGGTGGAAGAGACAGGCCCAGGGGAGAAGCCACAGAAAGCAGAGCCAGCGATGTAGCCCCAAGCCAAGGGGTGCCTGGAGCCCCAGGAGCCAGAGGAGGCAGAAAGGAGCCCACAGCCCCTGGGGCCTCTGCAAGACACACGGCCCTGCCATGCCTGTAGACGTCAGGTCTTGGCCTGGGAGAGAACAGCGGTTCTTATTTGAAGCCCCTTGTCTGTGGCCATTTCACACCAGGCTCTGGAGGTGTGGAGGCAGCCCTGGGCCACTCACTGCTGGCATTTCATGGATGCGTGTGATGATTCAGGAAGGGTGCTGCTGGAGGCCACCTGGCAGTGGCAGGTCTGAGCTAAGACCCAGTCACCCTCCTCAGGAGAGTGAGGTAGCCCATCCACACAGTGGAAGGTCATCCACCTTAAAAGAGAGCGAGGCTCTGACACAGGTGAACACTAGTCAGCAGTCCAGGTGCCACAGGACTGTGGAGTGCTGAAGCACCAAATCTCGATGCTTGTGCTTCAACAAAAGAGATTTAAAGTCAGACACCAAAAGCCCTACAAGAGAACTCTCGGGTAAGTGGAGTGGAAGTGAGGTGAGGGTCACGCAGAGAGCACTCCTGAGAATGACAAAGGAGACAGGGCGACTTCCAGAGTGACTGCCATCCAGTGCTTGCCTGGACAGCCAGGGCCCAGCTTCTGTACTCTGCTGATCTGGGGTTCAACTCCTCCTTCCCGTCCATTATGCAGAAAAACGAAGCGTAAAGGGCAGTGGGCCGAAGGGGTTCTGTTCCACGGAGCCCACCCACCCAGGTCCCAAGGCCAGGCCCCTCCTGACATGGGGCAGGACAGCTAATGTAGCAAGTCTCAGCTAAGAAGAGACCAGTGCTGACCCAGTGCTGGCCCTGTACCCCTGCCTGCAGGAAGCTGATGCAGACCAGGTGGCTGGGCGCTGAGTGGGCCAGGCCCTGGCCAGGTCGCCTTCTCTGCAGTTGTGCCAAACCCCTAGGCAGAGCTCTTAGGGACAGCCTGCAGAAGGGTACCATCCGGACCTGTTCTGTACCCTGCACACTCTTGTCCAATGGTACCCTGACCCTGTGGCCATGTCCTCTGGCAAAGCTGGGAAGGGGAGGAGAGGATAGAAGCTTCTGAAGCTGGGATTGTGTCCCGCTGAGCTGACCAGCCCACCTGACCTGTCCCATTTCTAATCTGTGCAGGTGGATTTGAGATTTCAGTTCTATTAATCTCAAGTCTCTACTTCCTCAGGTGACATCCTGCTTCCTCTGTGAAATCGGCCTGCCTGGTCTCTGATGGGGAGAATTCCACGGGCTCCAAGGTGCACATGCCAGGCCCAGGACTGCTGCAGCAAGTCCTTTCTGTTAGCTGATCAGAAGCTTCATCCTGTGGTGGGCTCGGGGAGGGGGGTACTGCCTTTTCCAGAAGTGGGGAGGGGCTTCTTTGAGGTTGGGTCCCAGCTGTGGTGCTGAGTGTTCAGCCCCAGAGTGGAGCGATCCCAGCCGGAGGCAGAGGGTGGGCTGCAGGGCAGCTGGTGAGGTGGTGCAGCAAGACATCTCCTGCAGTGTCCCAGGGTCCCCAGGCTGGCTGGTGACATCCCTCACTCTAGACACACCTTACCCTGGCCTCTGCAGAACTGAAAGGAAGATACCTGGTCTTTCCCCCACCCCAGGATGCAGGCTCTTTGGGACTGGACAGGACAGGACAGGATAGCCCTACAGAGCCCTGCTTCCCTGGCACCCTGTCTGAGCTTCAGGGCGAGGTCAGACCCTGGGATGGTTGCAAGAAATGGTCTCCTGTGGGGCGAGAGGAGAGATGTCTTTTGAGATGAGGCTGCACCCCTACCCAGAGCCTCCAGGTGTAACTGTCAGCGGCCTGGAGGCCACCTCTGGGCCAGGCCCTCGCTTAGAGGCAGGGGGAACTGGCATGTCCTGTTGGAGGGCTCCAGGGGTACTCTGGGAGCACAGGACTCCTGCTCACATCCACTATCCAGCCTCCCTGAACTCTGTGTTGGGCGTCTTGTGCACCTGCTCCTAGGTAGGGTTCCCAGGCCAGATGAAGGAACCCCTTTATATGGAATTTGGGATACAGAACGAATAATTTTCCAGTATACTGTGGAGGTTATAATTACACTAACAAAGTTGTCCTTCTTTATCTGAAATTCAATTTAAGCGGGCCTCCTATATTTCATCTGCTGAGCCCAGCATACAACGTGAGTGTTTGTAAAAGGAACACTCGCTCTGTGTGGACAAAGTCAGGCCCCTCAGGCTTCCCCTAAATACCCCTAGGGGAGGGAGTTTCCCCCAAGGGGACCCTGTCCTGAACTGGGTGCCCGCTGGTCAGGTGCCCTCCAACAGGGGCCTCTGCAGTTGGGTGGAGACCCATGGACAGGAGGAGCCTCTGCATCAGCCACACAGAGGGGGCGAGGGGCAGCAGGCCGGCCCCCAGCCTTCCACAATGGCAGGACACCTGTGTGAATGGCCATGGGGTGGGGGATGGCGACCGAGCGGGCGCACCTGTGAATAGGAACACAGTGTTTCATTTTGTGTCTGTGGCATTCTAATGAGACTAAAACACTCTCGTTTCTTTCTGCTCCAGTGTTCTCCCGTCCTGGGAAGGTCCGCCTCTTCCAGGCACTGGGGCCTGAAAGCCCTCCCGGAGGGGAAACAGGCTGGAGGCTGGCCACCAGGTCAGCCTCCCTGAGTGCAGGGATCGGGAGTTCAGGGGTGTGCTTGGGGGTTGCTCTCTTCACCCTCTCGTGGCTGGGACAAAGGTGGCAAAGTGGCAGGAGCCTCTGTGGTCATTGCCGCAGAGTCTGGTGGTGTGTAGCAGGAGGGTGAGTGCAGGCTAGAGAGCCCCCACTCCCTCCCACCCCGAGCAACGGCCAGAAGCACAAGACCTTTCAGGAGCTGGCTGACCCAGCCAAGCAGGTCCTGTGGCCACGTCCAGCACGTCTAGCACGCTGCCCGCTGCAGGGGAGGCTGCTGGGCAAGGCAGGGGAGCTGCTCTGTGACCGGCCATGGCAAAGGCCTGGGATATCACCCATCCCCACAACCCTCGGCCGGAGCCTCACCCTGCAAACTGTGCAGGAGGCTTGGTGAGCAGGTGTGCCTGGCACCCGCACAAACACCAGCACCTGCAGGCCAGGGCAGAGGCTGAGAAGAGCAGTGCAGCCATAACAGAGCACCCCAGCTGGTGGCTTCAGCAGCGGTCCCTCTCCTGGGGAAGGGAAGTCTGGGGTCCAGGTGCCGCAGGCTGGCTCCTCCCAAGGTCCCTCTCCTTCCTGGGTCCTCTGTGTGTCTGCCCTGATCGCCTCTTCTTAGGAGGACCCAAGTCCTGTGGACGAGGGCCACCCTAATGGCCACCTTAGGGATTTTACACAGGGCTCAGCAACTGCACCCAACCACTGAAGGCTCAGCCTCTGGGTGCCACAGAAGGAGCCTAACCCTGACCCACACTCATGACCTGCAGGGCCTTTCCACAACCAGTTGCTTTCTTAAAGTGCAGGCCTCAGGGATGCAGAGGAGCTGCCTGTGGGGCCTCGACCACAGCCCACGCCCCAGGTCCCCTTCTTGGGTGTGGATGACGGGGCAGAAGGATGGGCTGAGTGGCTCCTTCACAGAGGGGCTGCAGATCAAGAATCCTGGCCCTGGGGACAGTGGGATAGGACCAAAGTCTCTCCAGGGAGCTGGGTGAACAGTGATGGAGCAGCAAGAAGCAAGTCCAGTAACCATGACAACCATGGAGAGCCCTCCCCCCATGCCCCACTTAGGAAATGAGTCAGGTCAAGATGGAGGGCAGTCTGATACTGGAGGGGTCCTGAGAATCCCTTATCAAACTCAAGTTTCATGGGAAACACTAATTTTGCAGGGACCAGAATCTGCTAGCCATTTGGTTATGGAGCGTTGACACACAGGGTTACCCGTGATGAAGCAGGCGGCTTTCAGGAAATATAGATGCAATCCACTGAGCCATGTTAACTTTAATTATTAGCATTCAACATAATTACGGGAGGCTTTTCTCCCTTCGCATCCCAGGAAGGCTCTGCCCTGTGTGTTGGAGGGTTGTGGGGGCAGGAGAGCTCTTGATGTACTTCTCCTAATTCTGAGAAGCAAACAGTAATGACAATAAAAACCAAATTGAAGCCATAAATAAATGTTCTCATTACAGATGGGAGCAGACGGGCAGGGAGGCAGGGCAGAGGCCCCTCTCGTGGCCTCCCAGCTATGCGTGGCTGGGACCTCGCTACAGCCTCCTAGCCTGCTCATTAAACAAGTAAATACAAAGACAGTAAGGCTAGAAATTCATGGGATATTAAGCCACAACTCACTGGAGTATAAGCACCATTACTTCCTGATATTCCCGCTATCGGTCAGCTGGGGAGACCACTCAGGGTGTGCTCTGCTCAGCTGCCTCGGACATTTCTTTCTGTGCCAGTTCTTTGTGACTTGCTCAAGAGAAAGCCGGTGAGAGGGGAAGATCTTGTGCCCCCCAAATGCAGGCCCTGGTTTATTTAATTTTTCCTAAAGAGAGAGGGACAATGAAAGAGAGAGAGAGAGAGAGAAACAATTTTTTTGTTTAGTGTTTCACATGGCTTTCATTGCTCCAAGACTTCGCTGTGTCCATGGTGCTGGGGTTTGAACTTGCGTACTTGTGCATTCTGGGCAATTGCCTTAACCGCGGAGCCACTGCTCCAGCCCCAGGCCCTGTTCTGATGGCATTTGCTTAACACTCCTTCACTGCTCCTTTGCCACATGGGCCCATCCGCAGCCTGCCTTCCACTCTGGGTAACCCCAAGTGCACAAAGTGGTAGGAGCCAGGGAGGGGTGCAGGGCTGTCTCCAGGAATGGAAAGATGCCTCCAGTCCTCTAGGAGCACTGCACCTCTTCCTTGCCCGCAGCCTCAGGGCACACTGGGCTTCCCGCACCTCCCACATCCCGCATTTCAGCAAGCAGAGGGGCAACAGACCACAGCTCCAGTGCTAAGAATGTGATCCTCATCATCTTTCCAGCCTGCTTTTAAACATTTTTAAATTGTGGTAAAATACACATAAAACCTACCCGATTTAGCAACTTCAGTCGTGAGATCCAGCTGCATTTAAATGTTAAAGGAATAACAAGAGGGCCAGAGCAGCAAGCCGGAGAATGTGCCTTCCCCACCGCACCCAAATGGCCTCCATCCTGAGCCTGCAGCCACCTGACTCCCCCAGTGCGCCTCACCACGGCACCAAGCCCCACCCAGGCTGGGTGAGGCACACAGAATCTCGCCTTAGAAGGACTGGAAAGCCTCGTGCTCCTGGGCTGCACCCTCGGCCCTGGGACTGTGCCCCTTGGCCTCAGGTCACCCAGGCCCGTCTTTCCCAGGACAGCCCTTGCTGATCAGAAGCAGACCTGGCCCCTCCTGGTTCTTCCCCTGGTGCCTGGGCTGCAGGAGCCCCTTCCCCAGGCAGAAGCTTGAGGGTGGGAAGAGCTGAGGGGTCTTCCCTGGCAGGGAGGTCAACAGCTGGGGAGAAGCCTGACCAAGGTGGAGGCATGGAGAACGGGGGATCCCCATGGGCAGCCAGAGAGCACATGACCCTGGCCTGCAGGGTGAGCATGTCCTGGCATCTGCTCCAAGTTCGCCATCGCCTCTCCTTCCCCAAACCCGAGTTGGGGCGGGGAGGCTGGTGACCCCCAGGGAAGTGGTAGCAGGGGCAGTGGGGAAGAGAGTGGAGTTCTCCCAGGTGGGCAAGGCTTGGGCACCTATGAGGGATTTATTTCCACAATAATGAGGCAGAGAAAGCTGGGCAGTCAGTGTAAGCAGAATGATGCGGGTCGATGAGGAAATTAACTGAGGTCATTTTTTCTGAGAGGGCAAAGAGCATTCACTGCCCTAAGTGAGCAGAGCTGCACATGAGCTCCATGTCCCCCTCGTAACAAGGGTGGTCCAGACAGAGACTTCTGCTCTGCTGATAAAGGTGCTCGTGGGCCCAGGGCCAAGGACTAGATCAGACCAGGACTTTTCCATCACACTCCTAGGCATGGGGAGGGAAGGCAATGATTAACCAAGGGGACAGGATCTTAAAAAGGTGAGTCGCACCCCCTCCTTGAGTTCTCAGGTCCGAACCTCCCTTCTCCTGGAGAAGTCTTTTGTTTCTATCCTTTCTTAAATAAACAGCTCCTCTTGCCTCGATGTTCCTTGGTTTCATTCTTCGGCTCTGAGAGGACACAAACCTGACATCCACAAAACCAGCATCGATGATAGGCACTGTGGCTCATTTGGGCGCATGGCCAAGGCTCTTGGGTGGCAAGGGACATACCTGAGAAGCCCAGCAGAAAAGGGAGAGGGCCTGGAGGATGCAGGACAGTCAGGTCTGAGGCGCCCTCGGGGTCCAGGGTGCTTTCCTAGTCTTGGTCCACTCTGCGTTGTGCCCTCTCATCTCCACAGCCCTCTGGCCTCTTCCCTCTCAGCATCGCCCAGGGGTTCCTCTCGACTCCTCTTTCTAGCTTTCCAGCCTCCAATCAGTGAGCTGAATAAAACTCCCTTCTGCGTAAATGCCCAGGTATTGTTACAGCAGCAGAAAGCAGACTAACAAAGCAATACAGCTTCAAGGCCACACCCACAGAGGCCACCAGGACAGCACTGCAGAGCCACATGATGATGAGGGAGCTGCTCACTGAGGCCAGCACACCTGCTGGAGCTCATGGCCAAAGAGAAGGCGGGAGAGCCCAGCCTGGCCTCCGCCCAGACAGAAACAGGCCCCATGGAGGTGTCAGCAGAGCTGGGGTGTGACCTGCATCCCTTCCCGGAGGGTCCTGTGGTGCTGGGCTTACCTCACAGAAGGCTAGTAGGAAAGCCAGACCACAGGGCACTCTCAATTAGGAATGCAATGGCTCAGCAACAGGGACAGAGTCCTAGGAAGACAAACCCCAAATCTGGCTCAGGAAAAAGTATAGTCTAGGACTGGAGTGGTAGGTAGCTCAGCAATAGAGTGCTTGACTGGCATGCGGGAGGACCCAGGTTCGATCCCCAGCACTGCATACGCAAATAGATGGAGTAAAACCCAAAACCAATTAACTTTTCTCCCTCTCTCTCTCTGCCCCCCCCCACTTTTTTGAGAGAGAGAAACAATTTTTATTTAGTTTTTCATGTGGTCTTCGTTGCTCTGACACTTCATTGTGTACATGGTGCTGGGGTTCAAACCCAGGTTCTTTTACATGCCTAACCACCGAACCATCACTTCTGCCCCACTCTCCTCTCTCTTTAAAAAGAAAAGGAAAGGGGCTGGAGCAGTGCCTCAGCGGTTACGGCGCTTGCCTGGCATGCACGATACTGTTAGAACCCCAGCACCACGTATACAACAAAGAGTTGGAGCAAGAAAAGCCACATGAAAAACTAAACAAAATTTTAAAAAACTAAATAAAATTGATCTATCTTTCTCTAACTGTCCCTCTCTCTTAAAAAAAAAAGAAAGAAAGAAAAGAAAATCTAGAGGACTAAGGACATGGGTCAGTGGTAGACTGCTTGCTAGCAGGCACAAGGTCCTAGGGTTGACCTCCAAAATCACACATGCAAATCTAGATAGATTGTAACAAGTAAGGAGATGGTATTGGTCGTTTCAAACCTTCCCACAAGATCACACTGGCCAGGTGGATGTGCGGGTGAGTTCTACCAAATATTTAAATAATCCTTCACAAACTCTTCCAAGAAATGAAAGGGAACACTTCCCAACTCATTCCCTGAGGCCAGACCACACTAATACCAACACCAGATCCAGCTGGACACAGTAGCACATGCCTATAATCCCAGTGGCTCAGGAGGCCGAGGCAGGAGGATTGCAAATCCAAGGCCAGTCTCAGCAACTTAGTGAAGCCTTGAGCAACTTAGTGAGACCCTGTCTCAAAGTAAAAAATAAAAAAAGGTCTGGGGATGTTGCTCAGTGGTTAAGCACCCCTGGGTTCAATTGCCATTGCAAAGGGGTGGTAGAACGAATTTTGAGATAGCAGAAAACCAAAGGCCAACATCCCTTATGTATGTAGATGCGAACCTCAACAAAACATTAGCAAACAGAACCCAGCAACATATAAAAACAATGACACCTCATGGCCAAGTGGGCTTATCCAGGAATGCAAGGTTGGTTTAAACACAAAAACCAGTTGGTGCGATTCAACATATCTAAATATAGAAGAACAAGCCAGGCTTGGTGGCGCATGCCTGTAATCCCAGTGACTCAGGAGGTTGAGGCCGGAGGATCAAAGCTGGTCTCAGCAAATCACCAAGGCCCTAAGCAACTTAGTGAAACCCTGTTTCAAAATAAAAATAAAAATATATTAAAAATGAAAAGGGCTGGGCCGGAGTGGTAGCTCAGTGGTTACAGCACTTGCCTGGCATGCGCGAGTACGAGAGTTCAAACCCCACCACCACGTACACAGCAAAGTCTCGGAGCAACAAAGGCCACATGAAAAACTACTTAAAAATTGTTTCTCTCTCTCTCTCTCTCTCACTGTCCCTCTCTCTTAAAATAAATAAATAAATAAATAAGGATGTTGCTCGGTGGTTAAGCACCCCTGGTTTAAAAAAAAAAAAGCCACAGGATTACAATGGACACAGAAAGGACTTTTCACAAAATCCAATACCTTTTCATGATAAAAAATTTCAACCAATTAGGAATAGATGTGCACCTCTTCCACGTTATGAAGGGCATCTGTGGGCCTCTGTTCACCTGCTGTCTAACTGTGGGCTATTACAAAGAAAACGCAGTGAGATGCGAGCTCTGTGTGGATGTAAGTTTGCATTTTCCCTGGAGTTGCAGGATTGTAGGGACGAGCACATGTAAATCGAGGAGAAGGAGGTGAGCGGGCTCTGCAGTGCCCGTGCCATCGTGTGCTCCCGGCCATAGCGTGTGGAAGTCCTGTAGCACCACTTGCGCTCCAGCACAGCAGGTGTCAGTGGTCTGCTGTCCCAGCTCTCGCTGGCGTGCAGATGTCCTCATCGCATTTGACCTTTCCTGCCTCTGACAAATAATTGCACTGAGCGTTTCTGTAGGCTGATTTACCATCCACATCTCTCTTTGTTTGAACAGTTTTAACTGATTATTTTTTGTCTAGTCATCTTATTTTTGAGTTGTAAGAATTCTTTATATATCATGGATATAGGTCTCCTACCAGAGACGTACTTCGCAAATTCTTCCAATCTGTGCTTTTTCATTCTCCTAACAGTGTCTTATTTATTTATTTTTTTGAAAGAGAGAGAGGGAGAGAGAGAGAAAAAGAGAATCAATTTTATTTATTCCTTCATCTGACCTTTGTTTCTCAGACCCTTAGTTGTGTACATGGTAGTAGGGTGTGAAGTCTGGTCCTCCTGCATGCCAGGCAAGCACTCCAACTGCTGGGCACGGCTTCAGCTCCTAACAGTGTCTTTTTAAGCACTAACATTTTTAATTTTGGTAAAGTCCAATTTAAAATTTTTGTTCTGTTTTACAGTTTGTGCTTTTTTGCATTTTATCTAAAAAAAAATAGTTGTTTAATCCAAGGACACAAAGATTCTTACCTAAGTTTTTCTTCTAGAAACTTTATACTTAAAATTCTTATATTTAGGCATACTTCTGCCTAGCACTTATATGAGCTTGCTAATTTAATTAAAATCATATTTGTATACAACGTGTGGTAAGGTGGCTCTTTTCTACCTGTTCCTGCAACTTTTGTTGAAATGATTATTCCCTCTTTCTCCACTGGATCACCTTCCCACCTCTGCTGAAAAACAGATGCCATGAATGTAAGAATTTCCTTTTGCACTTTCATCTTGTTTCTGGATCTACACACCTATCTAGGTCAATATCATTCTGTCTTGATTGCTTTAGCTTTATAGTAAAACTTAAATCTGGTACTGTGAGCCTTCTAGCTTTAAGATGGTGTGGGCTTCTCTAGGTCCTTTATATTTCTTTATCAATTTTTGAATCAATCTGTCAATTTCTAGAATAAAACAGAAAACAAAAACAAAAAAAAAAAACCCAAACCATAAACCAAACCTAGCTATGGTTCTGATTGCATGTGAGATCTATAGATTACTTTGGAGACAATGTAAGACAAGATGATCTTATAGTCCATGAACATGGTATAACTCTCCCTTACTTGAGTCTTTTTATGTCTTTCCCAGTTGTATTCTATGTTTATTTATTTATTTTTTGTCCCAAAGATTGAACCCCAGGGTGCTTAACCACTGAGTCACATCCCCAGACCCCTGCTTTTTTATTATTTTTATTTTGAGAACGGTTTCACTAAGTTGCTTAGGGCCTTGCTAAGTTGCTGAGACTGGCTTTGAACTCACAATCCTCCTGCCTTAGCCTCCTGAGTCGCTGGGATTACAGGCATGTGCCATCATACCTGGCTATTTTATAGTTTTCTGTGTATGGGCCTCATGTATCTTATTTTTTATTTTTATTTTATTTTACTTTTTAGAGAGGGAGAGTGGGAGAAAGAGAATCAATTTAATTTAGTTTTTCATCTGATTTTTCATTGTTCCAACACTTAGTTGTGTATGTGGTGCTGGGTTTGATCCTGGGTCCTCATACATGCCAGGCAAACACTGAGCTATCACTCCAGTCCTTCAAGTATCTTAAATGCCCCTGAATATTTACTGTTTTAAAAATTCTATTTGTAGCTGGGCCTAGTGGTGTATGCCTGTAATTCCAGCAACTCAGGAGGCTGAGCCAGGAGGATCACGAACTCAAAGCCAGCCCCAGCAACTAAGCAAGGCCCTAAGCAACTTGTGAGTTCCTGTCTCAAAATAAAAAGGCCTGGGAATGTGGCTCAGTGATTGTGTCCCTAGGTTCAATCCCTGGTACTGGAAAAAAAATCTATTTGCAAATGGTATTGTTTTATAATCCAGTTTCTAATTGTCAATTGTTAGAACAATGGAATAGGATTGGGCTGGAATGGTTGCTAGTGGTTATTGCACTTGCCTGGCATGCACGAGGACAAAGGTTCAAACCCTAGCACCACGTATGCAATGAAATGTCAGAACAATGAAAGCTACATGAAAAACTCAATAAAATGATTCTCTCTTTCTCTCTTTCCCACTCTCCCTCTCTTAAAAAAAGAAAAGGAATAGGATTGATGAAGGGGTCTTTGGTAAGATCATTTAGTTTTATCAGCACGTTGCAGCATAAAACTTTCTACAGACAGCAAGTAGCGCTCACTCAAGATTTCCCTTCTAGTGGGCATGGCTTTCTTGGTCCTTGCCGCGCTGCACTAACCGTGCCCTATGGTGGCTCAGATGGACAGAGTGCACATTCCTCCCACCTTCGGTACTGGAGGGAGAGTTGCCTCACCACTGAGGTTGTGGCGGCCTGGGCAGTGGTTCTTGGTCAGTTGGGAGGGTCCTCCTGTATCCCTAATTCACTGAGTTTTCATCACAAATGACTATGTGGTTTCTCTGCCCTAGTCTGCTAACAGGTCAATTATATCCATTGATTTTGAAACGGTAACAACTGGGCCTTCCTGGATAAAGCCCTTAGGGTCATGTACCCTCTTTCCAGGGAACACTGGGCCGTCTGCTGATGTTTGGCTGGGGTTTTGGGCATGCGGGCTCAGGAGAGGCAGTGGACTGTGGCGTCCTTCTCTAGCCCTATCTGTAGGTGTTTGGGCGCCAAGGTTTCCGTGCAGCATTGGGAGGTCTGTCTCCTGTGTGTTCTAGAAGTGCAGGTGTGCTGGGTACTGACCACCACTGAGACCTCTTGTCTGGACATAGCCCTTTCTAACTCTATTGCAGGTCTTCCTCCTCAATAGTACTGGTGCCCTCCTGGCTCCTCTCCCCTCCATGTGACTGACTGAGAGCCACTGAGAGCTGTGGCATCTGCAGTCACAAGTTCCTCTGTGTTGCTGTCCCTGAGGCATGTCCCTTCCTGGGCACCTCAGAACCAGCTCCAATGGGCCTGGCTGATGGAGGCCTCTGTGAGAGGGGTCGCAGATTTGAAAGAGGCATTTGAGGTGAAACTCAATTTTCGGCTGCTGGTGGTGGCAGGGGTCTGTGTAAGCTGGGCTCTGCAGCTGAGGAAACCCCTTTGAGTGTCAGTAGCCACTCACAGCAGCGGATGCCCACCACAGTCGCTTCTTCTCCACTGCTCCCAATGGTGGAACAGACCCCAGCAGGTCACCACTGACTTCTCTCTGGGTTCTTGTGTAAGAAATCTGGAGAATCCATTTCACGGGACAAAGGACGGTGAGAGTGAAGAACAGAAACAGAACTCTTGCAGGGGCAAGACCCCCAGACAGGGGTTTCTGCTTTATGTAGCACTTGGGTCAGCACCATTGGTTCAAATGTATGCAGGGTTTGGGACAGAACCAGCTGTTTAAGCTAACCCTGAACTTCATTCAGTTCTGCACCACTTCTGCTCCCTCACCTCTGGTCAGGAAGTGGGAGGCTGAGGGCCTTGGATCCTGTACGCTTGGGATCTGGCACTGCGGTGCTACGTGCAGCAGGCATTTGCAGGGGCCCTGGCCAGTCTTGGTCCTGGTTTGCTGCCCCCCATCATTGGCATGGTGGGCTCTGTGCAGATGTAGCCCATGCTCATGGCCTGCACTGAAGACCACCCGAGTTGCTGCTCCATGGCTCTGGGACAAGGACATGGCTTCACTTGGACTCCACAAACACGAGGGAGAGGAATGTGTCAGAAAGGTTCTGCGTTTGATGATTTACAACAGATACAACAGGACAGGTGCAGTGGGCTGACTCTACAGCCCTGGACCTGGGGTGATGCGGGCAGTGGCAGCTCACGGACAGGCAATTAAACCAAGACTGAAAGCATAGACTGGACACAGAGGGGCAGGAAGAGAGCCGCCAAATGAGCCCTAGAGATCAACAATGGGTGCAGGCTGGACAGAGAAAACGGAGGAGTGGCTGGGGAGGGAAGAAAAGGCTCCAGAGGGAAGGGGTGGGGTAGGAATGGGCTGTAAACGAGGAGAAAGTGGAGTCTTGCAGGGAAGAATTTTGGTGACCAGACAAGAATTATCAACAAGCCAAATGCTGCTGAGGGTACAAGAAAGCATGTAGGCTGAGGAGGCCAGGAGACCTTGACAGCCAGGGGCAGGGAGGCCACTTGGCATCTCCTCTTCCACTGAGGCCACTCCCCTGCCTGAGGATCACCCATGTCCTCTCCTGGTCTCCCGCACACCCTCCACTTCTACCAGATAACTCACCTACCTCCAGCCATACCTCACTGCTGGATAATTTCTTCAGTCCAAAGTCCCATGCACTCTTTAAATTCACCTAGAAATCACCACTGCCCCGCTAGTAAGGTCCATTGCTCATTCTGAGAACCCCTGATTTAGCACCTGATCACCCTTCATCCATGACCTACAAAGAGACTCAAGGTGCGACAGGCCAGGGCTGTGCAGGGGACAGTTGTTGACGGCTGCCTCTCTTTCTGGGCTAGAAATGTAAATAGCAAAGAGCATTCCCTTCTCCACTGGTCTCCCAAGGGGCACTGGGAAGTACTGGGTATTTCGAGGTCCATACCACAAATTCCAGGGTGGGCAGCAGGGAACCTGCAGGTAAAATGTCAATATCCTGGCACCATGCTGGTCACCTAGCTTCCCTGGAGGACACAGGTAGCAGGACCCCTGACCTGCCCTCAGCTCTCTTCCACCACCTTCACTACACTTACAGACACCCAAGTGCTTTTCTGCAAGAAAAAAGATCCCTTCAGTTTGGTTGCCTCTTTGGATTGGCCTGATGTCTGTAAACCTTCCAGATGCTTCTCTGGACCTTGGATGTGTGTGTACCCCCAGCCTACCACTCAGCTTGAAGGGAGAACATTTCAAAGCAATGGTCCGGGAGTTGCAAGGGCAGCCTGCTGGGTGAGTTACTTGGCTCTGTGGTCAACAATTCATGCCCAGAAATGCTGCCCCCTTATTCCTGTGGGAACAAGAGCTGCGGTGGAGGACAGCTTCCAGGCACTGCCTCTGGAGAGGCAACGTCATAGCTGGGCATTGCCGGGTACAGCGCTGTTGACTCACGAGCAACACCACACTCCGCACACAACCCCGGACTTAGTGCAGTGCCTCCTCCCTCCCGTGCTGCACCCCAATATGCATGCATTACCCCAATCTGCATGCAGTACTCCTGCCCGTGTACTGCACCCCAACTAGCATGCAGCATTCTTGCCCCTGTGCTGCACCCCAATCTGCATGCTGCACCCCAATCTGCATGCAGCACTCCTGCTCATGTACCGCACCCCGATTTTCATGCAGTACGCCCACCCACGTGCAGAACCTAGCCTATGTGCAGCATCCAACCCACAGGCAGCATCTCGCTCACTTGCAGCAACTCGGTTCCACATGCAGCATCCGGGCTAGGAGCGCAAAATTCCCATTGAACCCCTGACCAAAGCAGTCACCTGCTTCCACTCCCCACGGACCCGCTGCCGGAACGATCAGGACTGTGCTGTAAGAGCCAACGGGCACAGGCTGAATACCGCGGCAGCAAGGCGAGCTGGAGGTGCAGTGGCCTCGCCTCCACCTCGCCCCCGCCCCTACCCGGCCTCCCCGCAGCCTAACTTCCCCAGCCTCCCCGAGCTCTGGCGGAGGCGGGCGAGCAGGGATGCGGACGGCCCTGATTGGGCAGCGACTCTGATTGGCCGCTGTGGACACCACTAGCCGCGGTCCCTGCATCCCGCAGCGCACCATCGGGCTCGGCTCGGCTCGGCTCGGCTCCACTCGGAGCGGCTCGGCTGCTCGGCCCGGCTCGGCAGAGAGGCTCGGTTCGGCGGCTCGGCTCGGCTGGGCTCGGCTCGGCAGCGCGGCCGCGGACGGGCGTGCGCGGGGGGCGCGAGGCGCGGGGCGCGGGCCTCGGCGGCGGCGGCGGCGGCGGCAGAAGCCTAGTACCCCGCCCGCCCTGTCCTCTCGACTAGGCGGAGGCACCACTTCGGCCGGGCCTCGAACAGACGCAGCGCGAGCGGCGCGGGAGGCGGCGGGGCGCAGCGGGGGCGCGGAGCAGCGCGGCCCTTCGGGGGCGCCGCCGGTCCGGTCAGCGCGGACGGCGCTTGGCGGACGCGGACGCACGGCTGGCCGGCCCCTCCCTGCCCGCGCCCGGGCGCCCACTCGCCGGCGCGGGGCCCGGGAGCGATGACATCGACGGGGAAGGACAGCGGCGGGGCGCAGCACGCGCAGTATGTGGGGCCCTACCGGCTGGAGAAGACGCTGGGCAAGGGGCAGACAGGTGCGTGCGCGCCGGCGCTGCTGGCGCCGGGCGGGCGGGGGTGCCGGGCGCGGCGCGAGAGGGCGCGGGCGACCAGGGGGAGCGAGCGGCCCGGGGCGCAGGCCAGGCGGGCGGGCGGGTGCGCCTTGTGGGAGGCCGAGGGGACCGGCCGGGCGGGGCCGGGGAAGGCCGCCTAGTGATGGTGCAGGCCCGGGCCGGGCCGGCGGCCGCGAACAATGGGCAGCCCGAGCGCCCTCCCCACCCCCAGTCTCCCTGCGCCCGGGTCCTTCCGCGGAGCCCCGCAGGCCGTGCGGCTGCGGTCTGCCGGGCGCGGCCCAAGGACACGCGGTGCGGCCCGGGGCGCATCGCGGTTGGGGGCGCACGACCGGACTGACAGCACCCGGCGGCTCCGCCGCAGGTGCGCGGGCCGGGCCGCATTGTGCGCCCGAGTGCTGGGCCCATTGTGCCGCGAGAGGAGGGGGCCGAGCGGGATCCCATCTGCCGTCTGCCGTGCCGCGCTAATAGGCGTGCTGCTGGAGCAGCTGCGTCCTGGCCGCGAGACCCCCGCGGTCCCGGTCACTGGAGCCCGGCTGTCCAGTCCCGGACCTCCCTCCGCGGTTGGGGTGGGAGAACGCAGGGACCCGTCAGAGAGCTGGACAGCACCTTCCTCTTCTCCCAGCCTCAGGCCTTGGTGTATGCGACACTGCGCTCCCCAGGGGGAGAGGGTGACTGCTACTGGGCCTGGACCAGGATCCATGTCTGGCTGCTGGATCAGTCACAGGGCCTACAGGAGGAGGGGACTTCTTGGCTGGCCCTCGCTCTCTTTCCTGGGACAGTTTAGGTCCCTAGGAGGCCCAACCTAGAGCCAGCAGTGTGTACAGCTACCCTTGCATTTGGCCAACTTTCCGGCCTGGCTGGGCTTGGCCAGCCCCCTCATCTGGTCAGCCAGGCGTGTTCACACAGTCGTCTTTGTGGGAGGCTGGGACTCAGCCATTTTCTTTCTTCTCCCTGGACCAGCCTATCTCTGATGGCCCAGAGGTCCAATTGACACTGACCACTTCTACTGGGAAAGTTCCTCAAAACCAGGCAGGCTAGGGAGTGAGGAGAGCAGGTTTCCCATGAGGTAGGGGCCACAAGGCCCTCTGCAGGCACCCCAGGAGAAAGAGCCAGGTGGTTGTGTCTGGGAAGAAAGTGGGCCAACCCTGGCTCCTGGGGAGGGTGGCAGCGGTGATGTAGCAGAGGCAGGAAGGGGTCTGGGCTGATAGGATCTGCCTCCTCCTGCCCTCAGGGGCATCCCTGAGTCCCTGGGCTTGGGGAGGAGGTGAGGACAGCTGGTGTTCAGCTGAGTCCAGAATGGGCACATTTCCTGGGAACAACAACTAGTTTGTGACACCCTGGAGAAGGAAGAGCCCAGGACAGCAGAATGCAGGAGGCAGTGAAATGATCTAATTATCATACCAATAACATGTTCTCATCAGGAACCCTCCGCCAGTGCCTGATGACAGCAGTGGGTCATGTACAGTGCCCGCCGGCCTCCACTGGGTTACACTGCCCTACAGTTAATACCAGAGGTTTCTCTCGATTACCAGTGACGAGTGTGCAAGGGTGGGTGTGTGTGTCAAAGAGGTGTGCAGAGTGATATTTAGAAAATAGCCCAGAGCACCTTCTCTCCCAGGCACCCAGAAGAAGCCCTCTCCTAAGTACTGATGTCACAGTGCAAAAGTGCAACCAGGACTTTTGTCCCTGACTTCTGTGAAGGGTCATCTTGGTGGGACATGGGCCCTTGTGTGTGTGCCAGGCAGAGTTGCCATATCCCAGGTCTGTCCTTTACCCTAGAGTGGACAGACTTTCAGCAGGAGACCTCAGGGGAGCGTGTGGGAGAGTGTGAGTCTACCCCAGCCCGTGGATCTTCTGAAGCCTGAGGACTTCTGCTGGGACCTCGGGCAGGTGTCCCTTGGGCTGAGGGTGGGAATCCATCAGCAAGGGCTCTGTTGGGCTTCTGTGGATCCAAGAAATGCTTGTTCAGCCCCTTGTGGGCTTGGCCCCTGCAGGGATACCAGAAAACAGTCCCTGCCACCATGGCATCCCAAAGGCTGGATGGGCAGGAGATCTACTTCAAGTCTAGGTTCCAGCTGCCCAGGCCAGGAGGGTATTGCATGACTCTCATCCCTCTAGCCCAGTAGTAAGCAGAGCAGGACACCTTCCTGCCCAAGGTGGAGCTTGGCATGGCCAGGTGGGCTTGATTTCCACAGGCCCGAAGGACCCGGAGGACCCTGGGAAGGAGGTGGGGAATGCTAGTCCTCTTGGCTGTTCCTGGGGCAGGAGAGGGGAGGAGGCTGGGGCAGGGCTATCAGGGAAGGGTTCAGCCATGCCAAGAATTGGGGATGGCCATGAGGGGCTGCCCTCCAGCTCACCTGCCTCCAGCTTACCTGTCTGGGGTCACAGGTGGTGGATGAGGGGACCTGGGACATCTCCCAAGTGGAACTCTGGTGGTTGGTGGACTTGAGAGGCATCCAGGAGTAGGGAATCCAGTTAGATTGGGACAGGTGAAAGAGGGAGAGATGGCGAGACAGGAGAGAGGGGAGACAATGAGAGAGGAAGGGGACAGAGGTGGGGGGGAGGAGAGGGTGAGACTGGTGCAAGGGCAAACCTGGCAGATACTGAGGGTTCCCCAGGCCTGGGAGCTGCAGGTGCCCACCTGGAGAGGAGGGACCAGCAGAGCCAGAGGTAGAGGTGAAGGGACGGATGTGGGTGCTGGGACTGTGTTGGCTTTTGGACATGGAACGCGAGGCAGGGCCTTGGTCGCAGAAAGGTCTGGCCTGTGAAGGAGCCACCTGGGGCCCTTTGCGGTGCTCAGGCCCAGAGAACACGTGGCTGGGTAGACAGGACCTGGTGAGCACTGTGGTGGACAGTGCACCATGTGTGGGGCAGCCGGTCGTGTTTGGTGGTCACCTCATGCAGTCTGCTCGTCACATCACCCCTGACCGTCTGACCCAGCTATTCAAACTAGGAAGCCAAGGCTCAGAACCTGGTGTTCCAGCAAAGCCCCACTGTCTCCCCACACGGGGCATGTTCAGAATTTGAGTTTGAGTGTGCAGCTAAGGGGCCATGCCAGGTGGGCTACTTGGTACCCACCATGGCTAAACCCAGGAGCCATCCCAGCCCTTCTCCAGCAGTGCAGACCCCAGAGCCCCCTTCCAGCCTGCGAGCTGGTCTGTGGGACTGTTCCTGAGGGACAGCTTGGTAAGAGGGTCTGGTGATGAGGGCAGGTGGTTTCTGTCCCAACCCCCTGGGGCACCTGTGTGTGGTCTTGCTGCGTGGTCATAGGAATGGCGAGGCGCCCTGCAGGAGCCGGGGGTCTGCTTATACTGGAAAGGCAGTGGGCATGGCTCAGGCGCTCATGCCGAAGCGAGTGGGCTCTGCTGAGGCCTGTTAGGGCCCCAGCGTGGTGGGGCCGTGCAGGCCTGCCCTCCTACATGGGCCAACCTTGCCCAGGTCGGGCTCAGTGCCCTGCATAGCCAGCTCGGTTGCATATGGAGGCAGGGCCACGCCTGGCCCCTGCTGTGATTGGAAGCTTGGCCTGCCCTCGCCAGCCCCCAGGGCTGTCTGTTTCTGACAGATACTCACACAGGTGCAAGTCAGAGGTGAGCGCTGCTAGGGCCAGTGGAGGCTGCTCCTGCTGCAGATGCTGCCAGACTGGCTCCTGGGTCCTGCCCCAAGTGGCCAGCTTTACCCTTGTTCACAGGGCGGCCCAGTGTTGTCCTGGTTGTCGCTCCTGATCTACCCCGGGCCCACACCCTCTCCCCAGCAAGGCCAGTGAGGGCTGTGCTACAGAGTGCCAGGGCTGCCTGCTGCCCACCCTACCTGCCCCTGGCCTGGGCCAGCTCCTGAGTATGGGCCTTGGACCCTGCTGTTTGATTTGATTTCTCTCTGGAGTTTGTGGAGTGCCCTGACGGCATGGTGGGCCAGGTGGCAGCACTTTCTCACTCTGCCAGGCATCAGCCCTGCGCTGGCATGTGGCATCTTCTCTCTGCAGCAGACACTGAGAGCAGCCCAAGTGCTGGGGAGGTCTGGCTAGAGCTCTGCGGGAACAGCAAGGAGGGCACCCTTGCAGGGACCTGGTGGTTGTTTTTGGAGGCACCTGGGGACAGTCATGCTGCCCCTGGAGTTAGCACCTCTGTGGGGTGCCCAGCAGCTGAGAGGAGCAGGCAGGCCCCTGTGTGACTGTATGCAGACCCGTGGGGCCCTTGGGCTTAGTGGCTGGTTCTGTTTCACCGCCTGGAGGCTGTTCGTGGTCCTCCTGGGCTCTGGCCCTAGGTAGCAGTGGGGCTGTGAGCCTCAGGACCCCATCTATGGAATGGGTGTCCCCTGGAGCTTTTGTGAGGCTCCAAGGCTTGACAGGGTCTAGGACAGGGCACATGTGTTGTGCATGGCTATAGGCAGCAGGGTCACCTGTCAAGGGCTTTTGGTGGTCCCCGGTGCTGCCCCACACTCTTCAGGAAGTTAACAGTGTCATGAGTGTCCTGGTGCCAGGTAAGTCCCAGGGCCAGCCAGAGTGGCTGAAGTGTCCAGCACCACAGCAGGTGCTGGGTCAGGGTAGGGCCTCTGTGTGCTTGACCCCAAGCCCAGGTCCCAGCCCAAGGTGGCTGAGCCACCCACAGGCCTCCCCAAGGCCTCACCCCAGGGATGCTGGCTGAACCAGGCTGCCCTGGGCTCTGGACAAGATGGAGGCTGGGCTGGGGCTGAGGCCGCAGGGACAAAGCAGAGATTGTACCAGGCTGGCTGCCTCTCAGAGCCCAGCCTGCTTGGTCCAGGCCTTGCTGTGCTGCCACTGAGGGGCCAGTGTTGTGGAGCCCAGCAGCTGGGAGCCAGGCCCTGCCTGCAGGAAAGCATCCCCCATCCAGCTGTTATAGAGAAACCTCTCCTTTCTGTACCTCTGGTGTCCTGGCTGCAGGTTGGGCTTAGGGCTCTTCCCTGGACTCAGGGTGGTGATGGCAACTCTCTAGCAGAGTGTGAGGGTCACATGGGTTGATATGTAAGCTGGGTGGCACTGTTTCCTAAGGCCAAGACCAGGTCCTAGCTGCCCCAGGGGTCCTGGCCTGTGTGGACAGATCCACTTGCCCCAGGTGGCCATGGCACCCTTGTGGTCCTGGCTAGGGTTGAACCAATGATTCTGGGCTGGCTGGGTTGAGGGTCCTGGGCCCCTCTGGAGGGTCCCTGAGGCAGGAGCTCCTTGGCCTGCAGAGGGAAGGAGGGACCTCAGGGCATTTACATCATTGCTGCCCACTCTGAGTTCAGGCCGGGCACAAGGGTCCTGACGCGCAGGGTTGGCCTTCCTGGCCCTCAGGCAGAGGCGGTGGGGCAGCCTGGACAGCTGCTGCGTGGCCAGTGACGCAGGTGGGGGCGGCTGCACGTCAGCTGAGGCTTAGCCGTGGGCGGTCTGCAGGGAAAGCCTGCCTGCTCAGGAATGTGGCCTCTGAGGGACGGCTTGGCTGCGGAGCCCAGGGTGACCCAAGCTGCGGGCAGCCTCCAGCTTGCTGAGGGGGCTGGGGTGGCATCACTGGGTGGGCCCTCAGTGCCTAGGGAGAAGGGCTGCTGCGTCAAGCCCTGTGGATATGGGTGACTGAGTTGCGCTAACTTGCAGTCCTGGTGGAGGCTCACCTGAGCCCTGCCTAGCTATTTCCAGAACAGGCGACCTCCCAGCCCTGGGGCAGAGTTCTCTCATGCTAGCCACATCAGGGACCTTGGCACTGCTTCTGGATGGTGACACTGTGGGTGGGAGGCAGCTGGGTTCTTAATGCACTCATTCTGTCTCAGAGACCTGGGGTTAAGCAGCTAGGTGAAGTCCCCTCCTCAGGCAGCCCTGCTCTCGTCCTTACCTTTGAATGCCCCCTTGGGCTGGGTGCATAGCAAGACCTGTGGCACCACGAGGGCCTGGTAGAGCTCTGGTGGTCTTCAGTGTGCAGGGCTGTGCCTGGGAGCCTGTAGGTGGCCCTGAGGCCAGGAGTCCCCAATGGTTGAGAGCAGCAGCTCCTGTGTGCCCCGCTGTGGGCTGCTTCTCCCCTTGGGGTTTTCAGGGGCCACAGGCCTGATGCTGCTGTCCTCCATGGCACAGAGGACTTCCAGCCAGCATGGAGCTGGCCAGAGGCAGGGCCATAGTGATTGGGGGGCCACCGCCAGGTGTTTGGTTGAGAGCCCAGACTGCAGGTGTGGATCACTTATCTCTGTGCCTCGGTTTCTCCACCTGTGAATTGCCTGGGGTGTGATGGTGAGATAATGCATGGGGAGTATCCTGGCACCGGCTGAGCTGGACCTGGACTGTTGTGGGGCCAAGGCTCCCTTGGGGTTGGTGGCATGTGGGCCAAGGGGCCTGGGATAGAGCAGGATAAGTGAGGGCAGATGGGCCATTGTGACCACTCAGCTGATGGGATTTTCATTTGTGGGACAGTGAGCAGGGAGAGAAGATGAGATTATGGCAAAGCCAGCTGGCCAGCTGTGCCCAGCCGAGGGGACATGCGGCTAGCACAGTCCCTTGGGGCTCTGGCAGGCAGCTGCTTCTCTCCTACCCCACAGGCCCTGGACTGGTAAAGGGGCTGTCCTATCTCTGTCCTTTTGCCACATGCTGCCATCATTACCCCAGATACGTCTCTGCTTTGACCTTGCCCCACCCTGGCCCTGCCTTCTACCTGTAGGCACAGGGTCAGCACGTCAGCTGTGGCCCCTTGGTTCTCAGCTTTGCACATGGGGACACTGAACCTTAGACTTATGGTTCCCGGGATGTCAGTGGGGTTGGGACCAACATAGGATCTGTGCCTCAACTGTGGCATTTCCTGATGTGGATGCAGAGAGGAGTCCCCATCACCCAGCGAGCCCCCAGCCTTGGCTGCCAGGACACATGGCCCCACTGTTTGAAGCACATCCCAGGCAGGGTTTAACTCTGTGTGTTCTGGGGTCTGGGTTGAGAAGATAAGCTCTAAGAAGCACAGGCCTTTGTCACCTGGGAAACTAGCACTAATCCCTGAACGGCAGCAGAAAGCTGGTTGAATACAGGAATTTTAATTTAGGAGTACTGTCTCCTGAAGCCTGGATCACCTCTGCTGGATGTTCTGCATCTGCCACCTTGGGGACAGTGAGGGGTTGTGGCCAGTGCCTGCTGGGCTCTGGGCTGGAGCTGTTTGCAGGGGTCCTGGACTATGGGGTGGGCCTGAGGATCTGCATTTCTGACAGGCTCTCAGCTGATCGTGATGCTGGTCAGGGTCCCTTCTGGAGAGCCAGGGGAGGTCGTGGCCTGGCCGCCTCCTCTTACTCGACTTCTGACCCTGAATAGCGCACCACCTTGAGTCCATCCACCAGCGTGCCTGGGACCTAATGCCCCAGCATCAGGCCTGAGTAGGCACAGCTAGTGTGGACCTGGCCCTGCCTGGGGACGGTGGCTCCCACATTCCAGAATGTTCACTGTGTGCCAAGCATGTGGGTGCCATCTCAGTTGGAGTGGCTGTCACGCAGGAGAGCAGGGCTTATTTTAGCTCTGTTGAGGGGAGGGTGAGGCTTGGCCTGCACCACTCGTCCAGGTCCTCCAGTCCCTCCTGCCTGGGGAGGTGCAGGGATGACCTGGGGCTCCACGGGGCTCCACAGGGCTGGCCGCATCAGGCCGGATGGCATGCAGGGTCTGAGTCTTCCTCTCAGACTGCTTGTGCGGGACCTTGCCATGTCGCTCCTAGACACTTCATTCTGCCCAGGCCCTGGGGTGGGGCATTGTCCACCTTTGAGGGCTCTGCAGGTCACTTGGGGGCTGCATCATGCCCAGCAGATGCACAGTGACAGGGTGGGCATGGAGCTGAGTGGCTGCAAGCCACCTGTCCCAGCTCTTGCCAACACACCTGGCCTGCGCCGCAGCGTGTGCTCACATGTAAGCTGCTGCTGTGGGGGCACCTGGGCAGAGTCTGTGTTCAGGTTCTCACCTGAGGTCAGGGCTGTATGAGCTGACAGGCTGTGCTCTCTGCCTGTCAGTCGAGTGTTGGATGTGTGGTCTGTCTGACCAGGGTTGAGGCTGGAGGAAGAGACCGCTGTTCAGGCCACTACCTTAGAAGCCCCCAAGGCAAGGGCCACTATGCTGTGAGCATGTCCCTGGAGGATGTGGACTCTTGGGACCATGTGGTTCCTGACCCCAATAGCCTCTGCACTGGGACTCCTGGCAGATGGGCAGCTTGGGAGGCCCCCTACCCATTCCCATCTACCCTCCCTAGTTTCTGGGGGACACCTCTCCAGGCCCAAGTGGCACTGGGGTCCCCTCTGCTGCCCGCTCCTGGCTCTGCCTGTGAATGTTGGAGCTGTCCAGCAGGGCTGTGCTGAGGGGGCTGCTGTCAGCTGCTGGTCCTCAGAGGCTGGCTTCAGCCCGGGAGAGCTGTGGGAGACCTGGGGCACCTGGTGAGCTGCAGGCCTCATGTCCTGTGCTGACGAGGGTGGCAGGTGGAAATGGCCCTGGTGGTCCTGGTATGCACAGGTCTGGCTACTGCTGTGCAGGACCAGGTGTCCTGTGGTTCTTTCCAGCATTGGCCTTGTGTCCCCAGGAGCTGCTACAGTAGATCCTCCAAGTATGACTGATGGGCAGACTCCGCAGCCACAAGTGCGGGGCCTGGGGTGGAGTTAGACACATGCTGTGACACTGTCACCTGGCACTCACTCCTGGATGCCCCCTGTTCTAGGTTCTTGTGGCCTGTGAGTGGACAGTGCGTAGGAGTGTGTGGGTGGGCTGGGGCTTGGCAGAGGAGAGGCCTCTGCAGGCTGGCCCTGGACTGCCCCATCTGAGCCACCTGCTGGGAGGTGACAGGCATGCAGGGTCCCCTCCAGCTGCTTGCTTGGCTCTCATACTTCCTAGACTTGCTCACCCACAGGCCAACCCGGCTAGCCCTTAGGGCTGCCCCCAAGACCCTGCCCTGGGCTGTGGCACTTGGGACTGGCCTGAGCTCAGGAAGTGACTGTCCCCCAGCGCTCCTGCTTTCCTGGGCTGGCTTGGGGAGAGGAAATGGGCAGAGGGCTGGTAAGGCTTAGAAGAGAGGCCTTGGGGCCAGGCTCCCATGGGGGAGGTCCTGAGGCCACTGAGCTGGCAGATCAGCACCGAGCCAGCTGCCGGGTTGTCTTGGATTGGGTTTGTGGGCTCTAAACCCAAATCCCAGGGGATTCACACTTAATCATGGAGCGGCACAGAAGAATCTTACCTGGAGAGTGGCTCTGTGTGACAGGCACATCTGTGTCCAGTGGGGGGATGTGGGTGCCAGCCAGAGGTCTCATCCCACTCCTGGAGGACACATTGGGGCCCTGTCTGGGCTGCGTGGAGACACTCCCTGCTGGCACAGTGACTGAGTCTGCGGGGAGGGGCCTTGCTATGGGCCCCAGCATCCCACTACCCCTGGATCTTATCTCGGGGTCACTGTCCCATGGCAGTTGTGGGGGCATCCCACCCTAGTGCCCCCAGTGCACCCCCTGCCATGCCTCCTTTTCCTGGCTCTGAAGCCTGGGGCCTGTGCCCTGCCTATGTGGCGCTCTGGCTGGCCTTCCTGTGTATAGGAGGAGGTGTGGAGCTCCTGGAGCTGCTCAGGTGTCAGTGCTCATTGTCCCCAGGAGGCAAGATGGTGACCACACACCCCAGGCTATGTTGTCATCAGTTCATGGGGCATTGCAGAGACTTCTGCCCAGGGTGCTGGAGTGGTAGTCATGCCAGGGAGGACCCCTCAGGGTTCTGGACTGATGGAGCTGCCTCTTCCCAGAGAGCAGGATGGGCAGGAGGCCTGGCTCACAGTTCCCTCTGTGCTGGTCCCTTGCTGGGGGATGCTGTCTTGGTCCTTCTCTGGGAAGCTAGCCCTGAGCCAGAGGCCTCTCTCCTGCTGAGAGACCCAGTGGGTACCGTCAGGTCCCAGGCCTGCCTGCTGCAGGAGCTGCCTGGGGAGGAGTGCAGCTGCCCCAGGGCTGGTTACCCATGGGAGCCCACCTGTCCTCCCAGGGCTGATCTCCTTTGAGGGACAATCTCTTGTCTTCATGAGAGTCTGTCTGGAGAGCCAGGCCCCCTCCAAGTGAACAGTGACCATGGGCACATTCCTCTGTTACTGTGTCAAGGGTCCTTGGTAGGCCTCAGGCTCACCATGTAGATGCCTGTGCTCTTGAGCTTGGACACTGAATCTTCCCAACCCGGGGGTTGCTGGCAACCCCAGAACCAGCATTGATGTGCAGGACGGCCATGAGTGCAGGGTGGTCTCAGGCCAAGCGTATGTATCCAGCCTTGGCCTCTTTTCATCTGAGCCAGACCTGGGTCCTGGAGCCCTGAGGGAGGGGGGCTAGTGTGTGATCCTGGGGACCACTGTGGCAGGACAATGTCCAGCTCTGCTCTGGTGAGCGTGGCCCTCCTGGTGACATTTGACTTCATAAGCCAAGCCCATGCCCACCAGGCCAGGCTGAGCATGACCTGGGGGTTGCCGCGCACCTCTTCTACCTGGTGTGGACTCCAGGCTGATGCTAGAGTCCAGGAGTATGCATTGGTGTGTGGTTGCTTTTTTGTGGCTGGGATGAGGAGCTTCTGGCCTGGATTTAAATGCTTATCAGCAAGGCCCAGGAGCACCTGGGCTCTGGGCATGAGGGTCCTGTCTTGGCACCTGGGAGGTGGGGATCATGATCTCCCTGGTGTGAATATTCTAAGGCTGTGTCCAGAGGCACCAGGACTGTGACAGAAGCCTGGTTCTCCTTCTGGGGGCATAGGGTGGGGTCCCTCTTCATGGTGGCAGTGCCTAGAGTCCCACAGAAATGCCCCAGAGGCTGTGGGGACCCAGCATCTCCAGCCAGACTCCAGCCACCTTGCAGAGCTGTCTGCATAACTCTCTCTTTGGCCTCAACCCCTGACCTTCAACACCAAGGCTCACGAGGCCTGGGAACCAGGGCCTCCCTTCTCCATGTCCTCTGCCCCCGTTCCCAGTGCCTCCCCTTCCCAACCCTAGTTCTGGTCATGTCCGCTCCTTTGGGGTGCCCCTCCCAGGGCTGTGGACTTGTTGTGAGTTGGAGTGCAATGTCTGAGTGCCAGCAAGTTTGCCAGCCGGGTGCTGCAGGCCCTGGGGGGCTGATAGCAGGGTTGGGTCCCCTGACCTCGGGTCCCAGAACCTGAAGAAGAGGGGCGAGGAAGGGCAGAGAGCCTGGGGTGAGGCAAGGCCACCAGTGCCGGACTAGAGAGGGATGGGCAAGGTGGACACCCTGCCCAGATTGTGGTCAGCTGCTGGCTGTGGCACTCAGGGACAGCACCAGGTGTGCTCTGCCTCTTTCCCTGTCCTTCCTGTCCACTGCCCACTAAGCAGATTCTATTATTACCCCACACTGGAGATTACCGAGCAGCCTGTTCCTCAGGGACTGCAAGCACTCACGGGGCGGGGGCTGGGCCAGTACTGCTGTCCCTGCCGCAGTGGGTGACTGCAGGGCCCTGCGTGATTCCCTCCTGGTGTTGCAGGAGAAGGTGTGCGTGTGCATCCAGCCATCCATCCTCTGGGCAGCAGGTCCCTCTGGGAGGTCTGAGCAGCGTGCAGCTGCCTGGGAGGGTGCTGCCGCTGCAGAGGGCATGGCGTTGTTGGGCCTAGGGCTTCCTCCTGTACTACTCTGTGCCATGCCCACCTCTCAGGCTCACTGGGCTCCCTGGGGTCCCCACCCTGCACCTCAGGCCCTGAGCACCCTCTTGCACAGGTGTGGAATGGGGCAGGCCTTCAGTAAGCTCTGGCTGAGTGGCTTAAGAGGTGTCCAGTGCAGATGGACCCCACCCTGTGGCAGATTTGGGTGAGCAGACTTGGGGCTCTACAGTAGGCAAAGGTGCTGGACCTTGCTGGCCTGCTGGGTCCCACTCCTCATTGCTGGCCTCACCAGTGGGAACCAGAGGTGTCCCTGGAAGAGTACATGGGAAGAAGGCTCTTTCTGCCCTTGGACCACTCAGTGTCTCTGGTGTCCTGCTGGTGAAAAGGCCCAGGTGACCTTCTGGACTCCGCATGCCAAAGGGAACCGAACTCTTGGCATGGGGGAGAAGTGGGCTGGACAGCTCCAGTTCTGTTTGGCAAGTGGCCCCTGTGCTGAGCTTTGGGGAGAGCACAGGGCTCATCCCACAGGGTGGAGGAGGATAGCAGGTCCCAGGCACAGCTTGAAGAGGCCTGAAATGGGGAAGGCAGAATCTGTAGCCTCAGGCAGGGCCCAGGGTGTTTGTGCACATGTGTGCTGTATGTGTGTACCTGCCAGGGTCTGCCTGCCTATAGCACTGGGGCTTCCCAAAGAAGTCATCTCCATGGCAGTCCTCTCCTGTCCCTGGAGGACTGGGGCCTGGCAGAGCAGGGCAGGAGGGAGCCTCAGGCTGGGGCCACCTGTCTTCCCTGGCCCTTAGAGCCAGGCCTTCTGAACATCCCCACCCGCCACCACGTCCACTCTGTCTAGTGCAGCGCTCCTGCCATTCTCACCCTGCCCCACACATCCCCAAGGGACTGGACAGGGCCCCACCTCTGGTCATACCACTACATCTGTGCAGAAGATGGGAGCCTCCCTGCCCTGTGGAGCTTACTGGGCCCTTCTGGTGTCTGGCCCCCAGCCAGGGGCGTGGCCCTTCTCTCCTCCTACCCTTTGCTCATCTCTAACTGGCCCATGCTGACCTCCCTGCCCCAGACCCTGCACCTGCCTTTGAGGAAAGTGCCAGCATCCTCCCAAAGACTTCTTTCTCTTTCTGGGTTCCCTAGGCCGGCCACCGTGCAGGTGTCCTCACAGCAGAGTGGTTCCTGAGACGCCCCCAGGTCTGCTATTCAGGGAGGAGAGTCAGGGGTCTTTGGGGAGGACAGCATCCTAGCAGGGGATGCAGCAGAGTATTCACAGGGCTGACTTAGCAATCATGAATCGTGAAAAGGAGTTGATAAAAATCTGATGTGATGACCCTGTGCTGTGGGGATTGGAGTGGGATCCCTGCCCACCTCCAGGAGGGTGTGCCCCTACAAGAACATGGTCCCAGGGTGTGCTGGGCCAGGCTCTGGCGGGGAGGGCCAGGGACACAGAACAGAACCACAGTGCAGGTGCTATTGGCTGGTTGGTGTCCTTAAATTGATGGCTTTATAGCACTTGTGGCCCCCAGGCAGAGAGCCAGGGAAGGGCTGCTGGGGCCTGGCTTCCCTGGGAAGCTGTGGGAGGGGGTTGCCCTGGTGCTGGAGAACTGGGTCATCCAGAGGGGTCTCCTGAAACACCCAGCCCACTGCTGCTGTGCATCTGAGGCGGGTGCCCATGTGGGAGGTGGAACCTGCATGGCAGGTGGACCTGTGGAGACTTTGGTTTCTCTTGGGCTTCACACCAAGGCTGATCCAGCTGCCTGTGGTTGCCATGGCAACCTGTGCTTGGCTGGGCCTGCTGAGTGACTGCCTAGGAGGGGAGGGGGACCCATTCTGCAGGTGTCCCTAACAGCAGGCGTGAAGGCCCCATCATTGTGTGCTGGGGTGGATCTGGCAGGGACCAAGGCACTAGCCCTTCTGCTCCAGAATCTAGCTCTTAGGACCCAGTGTCTCCTTGGCCTCCTGGCCCTTCTTCCCTGGCTAAGGACCAAGCTGTGGCCTTCTTGCTTTGTTGCCAACCCAGGGGACCCATGATACCCAGCTCATGGCCTGGGGAGTGTAGTCCCACTGCCTGGAGCATCCTCTTTGCCACCTGGCCATCCTCTGTCCACCTGGCCTGCCTGTGGCCCCACATTCAGTGCCCTTTGGGAGAGCCCCAGCCCCATCTTGAGTTTGGGCTTTGGGGAATGGAGTCCAGAGCCAGATAACATGTCACCATCCACCCCAGGAGCCTGGGGACAGGCCCTAGCGCAGAGGCTGTTGGAAGGGTTGAGGGGATGCAGTAGCATGGGGGGCTTCACACTTCAGCCTCAGGCTGAGGACACCCATGTCTCCAGGTATGTGGACCCCGGCCTGAGCCTGTCCTTGGCAGAGGAGATAGCCTGCGGCTCCCGCCCAGCTTGCCTGCAAGCCTCTCAGCTTGCCTGCACCTATGAGGGCCAAGCCAGACCCTGCCCCCCAGGCCCTTTCTACCCTAGTCCCAGGGTGTGGCTACATGGAACTGTCCTGACCCTGAGTTGGTGACCTAGACCCTAGGGTGGCCCTGCCTGAGGATTGCATGTGTTGGGTCTGGGGCCTCCTTGCTTCTCCATCCCCACCTATTCCCCACAAGCCTTACTCCTCCATTCCTCCCAGGAAGTATGGGCCTGAGCCTGCTGGGCTGACCCAAGGGACCAGCCTCCTGGTGCTCAGGGCGTCCAGTGTTGGGTGGTTTCTTGGGCTGTGGACCCCTTTGTTCCGGTGTTTAGTTGCATCTTACTGGAAAACTGTGTCTTGGGAGAATTGCAGGTTACACTCTTGGCTTGTTTCCTAGGGGTCCTGATTGGCTGGCCAGAGCTCTTTCCTTAGGAAGGGCCCTGTGTCCCCCGTTCACATAGGCTTGCTATTCTGTTTGGAGCATCAGCCACCTCTGCCTTGGGATCCATGTGCAGTCTGTGTGCTCCCTGCCCTGAATCTGGAGAAGGCTGACTATCTACAGACCTTAGACCTGGCGTGGGGCTGCGAGGGGCACTGGCACGGAAAGTGGCAGTGGATGGCATTTCACATGTGTGTGCTCAGGTGAGGCCAAACCAGCTCCATCTGCTAGGCCCCAGCAATGGCTGTGGAGTGAGGTGAGGCACTGGGCTGTCGCTGACCACATCCCAGCATAAAATAGAGCAGCCCCTGGCAGGTGCAGGTCTGGTCTGAGAGCTGAGGTGCGTCTGGCCGCCTGGGAAGTTCTTTGGGCTCTCCTCTCTGGCTCTTGGGTCCTAGAGCTTTCATGGGGCTGGGGAAATGCAGAGCCATTTGCTGTCTCGGGGGCTGGACACCCACTCAGACAGCATCTACAACCCTCCCTGCCTGCTCAGACTAGGCCATGGCCTCCTGGGTGCCATTTCCTTTGGGCTAGAGGGAGGAGGATGCCTTGGCAGCAGGCATGAGACCAGCCTGGGCACTGTGGGTTGGTGGACAGCAAAAGCCAGGGGTTCACAGGCTGTGGAGTCCAGGGCCATGCCTGGGGTGGAGTGGGGGTCTGAGCTGGGGCCCCGCTGAGGGGCCTGGAAGTAAGGGGTGGGGGTGGGGAGCCCTGGATGCTGCCTACTGGTCCTGCTCTGTTGCCATGGCAACAGGGGAGGTTTGGCAGGAAAGAAGAGGGGAGGGCTTTGTATGAATCTGCTGGGGTTTGGAGACCAGCAGAGTTCCTTTAGAGATGGGAGGGCCTCTGACCTCCAGAGCTGCCCTCAAGACAGCCATCAGGTGTGGGTCTGAGCCTCCTTCCTTGGGGTCTCCCAGCCTGGCTCCTGGGATACAATGGCAGATGACAAGGATTGTGCCCCCAGTGGACACCCCAAGGGTCAGGGCCCCTGCCGGGTGGGAGTGGGCAAGGGCATGGCCTACCTCGCCAAACCTGGAGCTGGGGACAAGGTGTGTCTGGGACATGAGTCTAACACTCCTGTGGCAGCTGACCACAGGGACACCTCCTTGTGGGGAGGACTATCCTGCTGATAGTGGAGTCCTAGTTGACCCTGGAGAGCTCCCAGGCCTGAGCCAGCAGGTACCACCTGGTCACACTCCCAGGCTGGATGCTCACAACCTGGGGTGACCCTTGTGTGAGTCAACAGTGTTGGTGTGGAGATGGGCTTGGCCTTGTGGGCAGGCAGGCCAGGGAGCTGCCTCGTGGCAGCAGTGGGAGCTCCACTTGCACAGCTGCCCCAGGGAGGCCCCGGACCACCTGGGATGGCAGGCACCTGTGCTGAGGCCTCAGGCGTGGTGCCATAGGGTCACAGTGCCAGCCTGGCATCTGGGAGTTCCCTCTCCCCCAAAGAGCACAGCCCCTAGCATGCCAGCCCCTCTTCATGGGTCCTAGTGGGACAGTGGGATGGAGGGGCTGGGCTCTCTGAGTGAGGCCCTGATGCAAGAATGGGCATCCATACAAAATGCTGGGGCTCTGGTGGCGGGAGGGGCCATGTCTGGGAGAGCTCTCCTGGGGGGAGATGGTGCTGGGGGTCAGGGACCGTAACACCCAGCCTAGATGGGATCCTGCCCACCTGCCCAGAGTGTACCTTGGCACCCAGACCAGGGGCACAGTGTGGCTCAAAGTCCCCAGAGCTGGGAGTGGCAAGGGGCCTCTATTGGTTGCTATTTTCATCAGGGCAGGTGGCAGCAGACCAGCCTGGCAGCCCCTCCGTGGTCCCCACCATGCACCGCTTCTGTGACTCTCCATTGCAGGCCTGGGGGTGGACAACCAAGCCCCAGACAGGCCCTTTGGGGAAGGGCTGGGGTGGGGCTGGGCTGGGGCTCTGCATCTCCTGGGCACGCCAGCGCTCGGGCCTAAGCCAGCATCTCTGGCTGGTACCGGCTGGCTATATGGCCCCCGTTGCCCCATGGGTGCCCCTGGGTCGCTGGCGGTTCATCTTGGATAGTGGCTCTTTCAGGCAGTATGTGCCAACTCAGCACCTACCCTGTCAACCACAGGGTGGGTTTCTGTCACCTGCCTTCTACCTCCCCCTGCAGCCCCTCCCTGGAGCCAGCAGGAAGACCCTAGAACTGTGGACTTGCCCATCTAGGGCCTTCAGGGGTGCTGGGGAAACTGACCCCTTTTGGAGGCCAGGGGCTACTGAGGGCCAGAGCAGCAGAGGCCTTGGGCCTGAGTGGCTCTGCCCAGCCTGTGAGGCCTCTGTCCATAGTGTCTGTAAGATACCTGTCCTCAGGTCTACCTCCCTGTGGGAGCCGTTGTGTCAGGAGTGGCAGGACTTCACCCTCCTCTGTGAGGAGTGGCCCAGGTGCCTGGCCCTCTCCCCTACCTCTGCACAGCGCCAATAGCGGGCAGAGGCTGGATGAGCGGAGTGCAGGCTGGGCAGCTGCAGCAGCGGTGGACTGAGCTTGGCTCCTGCAGCTTCCCTGGGGCTGAGACCCCCACCTGCTCCCAGCCTCTGTCCTTTGATTCCCAGGAGGCTTCCCAGGTGTGGGTATGCGTGGCCTTCCCAGGGCTCACAGGTGGCCGGGGGCCAACTGGGCTTTGACCTTTCTCTGGGCTCCAGGCAGTGGGGGAGCTCTTCCAGTCCCATGCCCCCTTGTGTGGGGCGGGGCTGCCTGCTGAATTCATCTACTCACAGGGCTGTTGGCCTGACCTCAGGCCCCACTGAGGTCCCCAGCCTGGGGTGGGCTGCGCTGGGATGCCCCTGTGGCCCCCCTTGTAGGGGACCCTGGGCCAGCTGGGCCCTGGTGTGGGAGGAAGCTCCCGTTGGAAATGCCCGGCTTCTAAGTCCACTTAGACTCATGGGCTGGAGACCAAAAGGCAAGACCACCCTGGGGAGAAGCATAGTGGGTCCCCTGGATGGTTTGGTAAGATGCCCCCTCTTCGATCTGTCCCCAGAAGTGGGCAGGGGCAGCCATGGTGAGGACAGGTGTGGACAAGGCTGCCGAGTGACCAGCGATGGACAGCTGGGTATGCTTGGCCTTGAGAGGACTGTGTGGCCATCATCGCTCCCTATGTCCCTCAAGCCTGGAAGAAGGTGGGCCTGGACATCAAGGGTCTGTACTCCTTGTACTGGCCACTCTGATGTCCCTGACTGCACAGAGTCCATGTTCCTGGGCGGAACAGAGGGAGGACCTTCTACTGAGCCCCAAAGTCAGGGACCTGCTGCACCCCCTCCTGCCACCTGTGGGCAGGACGTGGCCCTGCGGTGGACTCAGCTAGACAGGGCAGGAGCTGGATCTAGAGACTCTTGCCTTGGGTCCTGGAGCTGTTGGAGGAGGCTGGCCCATTCTTGCTGGGTCCCTGGAGGCACTCATCCCAGGCTGGGTGTCAGTGGCCCTGTGCCAGGTCTGCCTGCTGGATAACCCTGAAAGTGGGTGATTGTGGAAGAGGTCTCCACCACTGGTGGCAGGTGTAGCTGTCGGACAGTGTGCCAGGGCCCGCCCTCCTCTTGGGAGAGGCTGGGTTCAGGCCCTGCTATAGAGGCTGGGCTCATCGGCTGGGCTTCCACCTGAAACCCAGCTTCTGTGGAGTTGGGAAGGTCCTCTCTGCTGGCCCCATCAATACCGTCCATCCACATCACCTTGGTCTCCAAGCTAGTTTCCTCCTCTGTGGCCCTGTTCTCCAGTGCATCAGCGCAGCATTTTGAATGTCCAGCCCTGCCATGTGTCCTGTCAGGTTGTCCTTGAAAGGCAGCCTCCTCCCCCAGTCCTCCACCCCCCACTCCAAACTGCTGTGGTTCTCTGAGCCCCCTGTGGGGAGCGGTTTTCCTGCCTTGCCTCTGCTGCTCCAGGGCTCCCACTGTGTCCTGCTGATCCACCTCCTCATTTTTCTTCTACCCACAGAGAGGGCTACTGACTAAAAGTCCGAAGGCCCCCTCTACTTTCACCTGCCAGAGCCCTTGCCTGACACCTGTCTGTCACTCCATTCCCAATGACTCGCTTGCCTCTTTCCTTGTCCCTCACCCATCAGAGTGCCTCAGAAGTGCCGTTCTGTGAGCCCATGTGCTTGTGAGACCATGTGCTTGGTGTCAGCCCCTGCCACCTGCCAGCATGGGCTTTGCTGCCTCCTCAGGGCCACCTCCTGCTCTGTCAATAGCATGTGCCTGGAGGAGGGCTGCTTGTGGATACCACATTGTCCCTCCTCCTGGGTCTGCTGTGCCGGCCCGCCTTGTCTGGCCAACCTGCAGCTGGGCACAGCAGGGTCCCCTCTGCATCCCTGCACCTATGACCTGTGGCTGGGCACGGCGCAGTTCCCTCTGCATTCCCGCTTTTGTAACCTGTGAGTGTTGGTGCCAGGATATGCCCTTCACAGCATGGAGCTGGCCAGGGCAGCCTCCCTGTGTGGCGACCCTTCCTGTGGTTGGCTGCATGCTGGGTCCACAGCCGTCTCTCTGTGTGTCTATCAGGTGTTGCAGCTCCTCCATTACTGTTTCAGCTACACCTCTTACTCTAGTGCGGTAATCCCAGAGTCACAGGGGCCCCTGAGACCCATGTGGGGGTGCATGAGGCTGAAACTGATTCTGTAACATGATAGGATAATGTTGCTCAAGGCGGTGGTCCCCAGGGCTCCCGAGGCTACCTTAGAGGCTTGAGAGGGTGAGAAGTGGACTGCTATCCCTTGGCTCACATGTGGCTCTTTCTAACAAAGCTGTGCAATTTGCATATTAATAATGGATGGTAGGTTTATTGTTTTTAAGTGAATTAAGTATTTGTGAAATTTTAATTTCTATTGCAATAAATATCAGCAGACATAGCCTCACGAATACTAGTCTGCTGGTGTCCTCAGTGACTTAAGAATTACCACCAGGGCTGAAAATCCTGAGCCAGGGCTTGTCCCTGCCTGCTGAGCCGAGGCTGTAGGCAACATGCCCCATGGGGCTCTGCTGCTGAAGACCCAGAGGGTGCACTCCAGAGCATGTCCTTGTCCCGCCAACCCAGGAGTGAACTTTGGTCTGTGGGGTGCTGCCTCCTGGGCAGGCGGTCTCTGACCCTTGTGGTAAGATCTAGGCTAGCTCAGGCTGTGGGGGAGCCCTTGTCCTCCTGGCCTCCTTGTTGGGGACAAGCCAGGCATCAGAGCCCCAGTGTGACAAGTACCTCTCAGCTGCTTGATGTCTGTCTCCAGTCTGGCCAGTGGCACTGTGATGCCCTTGGTAGGCCACTCCAGGTTTGGATCTCTGTGGCTCAGGTCTGTAGCTGCACTGGCTGGTGGGATTAATGTTTCCTCCTCAAACATGCTTCTGCCCATGTGCCACCCCTTCTGGGTCCCCAGTGAGAGGATGTGGATGTGGGAGTCTGACGTGGCGTCTTCATTCCTTCCTGTGCCCCCATTGGTCAGCACCTGCACCATCTGCAGACTCTCTGCTGGGTCCACTCTGCTGCTGAGCCCATCCGGAGGCCCTCTGTCCATCTGCTAGTGAAGCCTGTTTATGATCCCACTGTGAGCCCCTCTTCTGAGCCTCCTGAGTGTGGCTGGGCTTCCATGGAACGCGAAGCGGGCAGGGCTGAGCCTGCCAGGTGGGTCGCTGGGCCTTCACAGAACTTTGGCTGGGTTGAGGGTCTGCTGGCTGTGGTCAGGTAGGGAGGGGAGTGAGCCTGGGAGTGGATGTGGGCTGAGTGTCTACAGGAGAAGCAGGTGGGTGAGGCTGCCCCAGAGCGTTCTCTCAGGCCCCCAGCGTCTGTCTGTGTTGCTTGGGTGCTGTCCCTTTGCAGCCCTCTGTGGGCTATCTGTCACTGGGTCTTTGTCTTCCTGCTCTGCCTCTCAGGGCTTCTCCCTCGCATTTTCCCGTCCTTATTCCAGCAGTTTCTTTGTCCAGCAGTTATCAGCTTCTTGTTTTCTTATCCTTTGTGTGATGTCCTTGTTTTAGAGACTCATTGGAGCCTTGTGCACTGGTGCAAGCCATCATGAAGTCTCTGAACTGTTCCTGGGCTTTCTTTTCCAGGGACAGTCCTCCCGTCCTGCTCACAAGGTGTCATCTTGGGCATTGAGGCCGGGTGGGGTTCTGCTCTCACCTGAGTCTGTGTGGGAGTGTGTCTGTGGGTGTGCGGATCTGCAGGTGTAGCTCGGGGTTGTCACAATGAGACCCAGTTGTCTGGGGCAGTCCCTGCCCCTTGTGTGGCTGCACTTTTGCCTTGGGTGGTCTCTCTGTCCAGGCCTGGAGGGAGGTGCAGCCCCACTCTGGGACCCACCCTGACACCTTCAGCCTCTCCATGTTCCCTGGAGACAGCCTAGTCCCTCTGGTCCCTCTGCAAGCTTTCCAGAGGTTTACAGATGCTTCCAAATTTCTCTGCTCCTGCTGGGCTGCCTCTTTATCTAGTGAGAGGGTGGGGTCCACAGGAGGCAGATCTGAGAGTCAGCCTCCCTGAATCTAGTCAGTGTTGCCAGCAGGGTCCTGGCAGCCACCCCACATGGTCCTGCAGCCCAGGGTCCCTCTCTGTCTCCAGACGCTATTCCACACCATCCTCTGTCCCTGGATCAGGAAGCCTGGGGAGCAGCCCCTCCCATTTCCTGCCTCCTCTACCCTGAAGCCAGCTTAGAAAGCATCCTCAGCCTCCTGGCTTGAGAATAGGCTCCATTCCTTGCTGGCCTGCAGGACTGGGTGCCTGGCTGCTCATGGGGAGGGAGAGTCTGTGTGTACACGGTCCCTCAGCCTGGGGACTGAGCCGTGGCTCCTATCCGCATCTTTCAGTTGGGCACAGAGGAGTGGCAGTGGGGTGACTGTCCTTAGGTTTAACAGGGACTCTGTGCTGGAGCAGCTCTGAGCCCTTGCAGGCTGCCTTTGCGTGGTGAAGGGCTCCTTGCTTGGCCTGTCCCACACTGGGACCCCCTGGCTGGGACTCTTCCTGGGAGCAATCCCAGACCCCTCCTGGAGGGAGAATGAGTGAGTGCGGGGTGTCTAGGACTTCAGATATGGGGTTTCTTGTCCAATTCCCCACAGCAGTAGAGTGTTAGGAGACACCGGAGGCTGGAGGGGCACCCAAGGACCTATCTGGGAGGGGGAAGCCAGGCTCCTGGCCTCTTATCCATCCTGGGCTGCAGAGATGGCTCTGCTCTGCCTAGGAAGGGACTTGGGGTCATGCTAGGTGTCCCTCCCTCCCCTGAGTTGGGCCTCCCTCTGGGGCACCAGCTGGGGATTGAGTCTGCAGAGGAGTGGCAGCCAACCCCCAGTGTTTGGGTGCTGGGCTGGGGCATGGAAGAGGCGGCCCAGCGGCTGCCGGCATGTGAAACACTTCAGGGCTTAATTAATTTAATTTGAGAGGTTCCTTTTTGGAGCGTGAACAGTTGTCTCCCCAGAGATGCCAGCCCTCCCTGGCGCGCTGGTGGGCGGCTGCACGGTCTATGTGGAGCTGTTTCCTGCAGGCTTTGGTTGGGGCCTCCCCTGGTGTGCATGGTCTGTAAGGAATCTCCATCTCCTCCTACACCCTGTGCACTGGCTGGTGGCCTCACCGGTGTGTGCGGTTAGTATGGAGCCCCTGAGGCTTCCTGTGTGCTCTGCATACCCTGTCAGTGGCTCCCCAGGGCCTGCAGTGATCTGGTCACCTTGAGCTGTGACCAGTAGCCTTGCCTGGAGAGGGAGAGAGTCCTGCATCTCCCAGCTGTGGAGGCCAGAGGTCACATGGGCCAAGGGCATACATGGTGGGGGGCTGTTGCTCAGCACCCAGAGCTGGGGCGGGGTGCAAAAGGACCCTTGCTGGTTAGCAATCCCATGGGATGGGAGGGGGCACCACTCCAAGCCAGTTAATCTTTGAAATGTCCCCTAGGCCTGGGCACCCCCAGGCTGGGAAACCAAGCCACACCTTGCACTCAGCTCAGGTCCTGGGGTCCCTGGCCTGCTGCAGTAAATTTGAGGCTCTTGTGTGTGCTGGACATGGGCCAGGAGGAAGGGAGCAGCTGGGGCTCAGGCAGGTGGGGTCCTAGGGGCTTTCTGGGCTGGGACCATGGAGATGGAGCTCAATCAGTCAGGGGGATGACATCTGCAGCCCTGCCTCAGTCTCCCCAGCATAGCCGTGTGGTCCTATTGAGGAGGGGCGACATCCGCAGCCCTGCCTCAGTCTCCCCAGCACAGCCATGTGGTCCTATTGAAGTGTGGACCACTAAAGCCTCCCAGAGCTTGGCTGGGAAAACTGGTGAGCCTCCCCAAGACCTGTGAGCTGGTGGTCTCTGCCCTGGTGAGGTGAGCTCCTGTCCGAGGTTCTTGCCTTTCTGGGCTGTCCTTCTGGCTGCAGCTCTGGGGGTGGGGCGGGCTCCTGCAGTGCATCCCTGTGCAGGTGACTCTTGACTCCTGGCTTCAAGGGTCAGTAGCTGAGGCCCAGCAAATGCTCAGTGTCAGGTACAGGATCAGGGCTCGAGGTCCAGCCATGCCATGCTGCTGGGGCCCTGTGCACCTGGACGCCCCATCTGGTGGTGCAGTGGCAAGATTGAGCCCTGGAACACAGGGACCTGAGCCTCAGTTTCCTCTTCTGCGAAAGAGCAGAGCTGTCTGAGGATCAGAGGGAGTCCTAGTTCTTACCACAGTGCATTGCTGAAATAGGTGTCCAGGCCTGCCGATGGCCAGTGCCCACCCTGCCTAGGGTAGGTCTACAGCCTCTGGGCCTCAGCCCAGCCTGAGGGAAGACTGGCTGTGTGTTGGCCCTGCCCAAGACCTGTCCATAGTGCCCAAAACTGAGGAGGGGTCCCAGTGTCTCTGCTCTGCACAGGGGCCTTTGCCAGGGAGTAGGGGGCATCTTATCATAGTGAGCAATGGAGTTGTCACAGGGGGAACTGGAGCCCTCTTGGAAAGGTGATGGGCTTGCCCTTAGAGGACATGCATGTGTGAGCATGTGTGGGTGCTGTGTCCTATTATGGTTCCTCCCCCATGGCTGCTGACTGCTGTCTGCTGTACCAGCCCCACATGCTAGTCCCTAGCACAGACCATCACCCACCCTGTGGAGGTGAGGGCAGGGCTGGGCCTTTTGAGGCCCAGAGGGTACATTCCAGGCCCCTCTCCAGCTTCCAGGTTTGCTGGTGGTCTTTGGTGAATCTAAACCCAAGTGATCTCGTGTGGAGACCCATGGCTTAATGCTTGTGAAGGCCCTTCCTAAATCAGACTTGGCATACCCCTGAGTCCCCATTCCATGTCCCCAGTGTGTGGCCTGGGGTATCTGCAGACTACAGGGCAGCTTCCTGCCTGTGGGACCAAAGGCTGCCACCCACTGTTACCTGGGTGCAGGGGCGGCCCCTGGAGTAAGGGACCCAGGAGGGGAGGCGCTCTGGCCGGAAGTCATCTCTGTGGCCCTGGGCTGCCTCCCTTTCCAGGTGCCCAGCACTGGCCAAGTCAGTGTTGGGTGAGAGCAGGGAGCAGGGAGCCAGCTGGGAATGAGGTGTCCCTTGGGGCCTCTATCTGGCCACAGGTTGAGGAGTAGAAGGACACATGGAGGGGATCCATCCCTTGCCTCTACCTCCCAGAGGTTGGATGGCTGTGTGATCTCAACAGGGACTGGCCGGGGAGGCAAGCTGTGCTTCTGGCTCGGGGCCTCTGGTGGGGTTCCAGCTAGGATGTTGGGTGGTGGGGTGCTGCTTGCTGTGACTGCCTGGAGCTCCAGGCGTTGCTGGATGTAGGTCTGAGTTCCTCTGCTCTGCACTGGATGCTGCCCTTCCGTGGTAGCTGGGTTCCTTGGGGCCACAGGAGGTGCAGTGATCTTTAGGGTCTGTGTTGGAAGCCTGTGTCCATGCCTGCGCCAGGTCCTGTGGCCTGCAGGTGAGCTGGGCACAGTGTGACAGGGCCTGCACGGGGCCTGCTCCCGCAGCAGGGTTGGCAGGTGTCTGGGGGCTGCTACATGGAGGGCCTCACTGCTGTCTGAAGCACAGTGACTAAGTGGACAAGAAGAGCCAGGCAGGAGGTGGAGGCCATGGGGCAGCTGCTGCCACCTGTTTGCCACCTGTTCCCCACGGAGCCTGCCTCCCTGTCCTCTGTCCTGTCAGCATAGATCCCTGCGCAGCTGGGATCTCCTCATGGGATCTCCTCGTGCCTCCCGGATCTGCCCTCCTTCAGGCCTCTTCCCAAGGGGTAATGCAGACCTGGCGGAACAGGGTTCCTGGTGACAGTGCCGCTAAGTGGTTGCCCCCGCTGGGTGGGGACTGAGTTTCTCAGGTGCCCACCTACTTCTGGCCCCAACTCCCCCTCTGACACATCTTCTGTCACCTGCTGTGAGAACCCTGGCCAGGTAGGTCCAGCTCAGCACTGTGAGTCCATTTTCTTGTGCTGTCCCCTGTCACCCAGGGAGACAGGAACCACTGTGTCCTCACGCCCCAAGTGCTGCCCACAGCAAGAAGCCGAGGAAGTGGGTCACTGCACTGTGGCTTCCGCCCTAGAAGCTGCGTCACAGGATGGGCCTGGTTCAGGATGACGTCTGCTTAATCTCAGAAGCAGGGCAGCACCACAGGAAGCACTGGTCTACCAGGAGCCCTGCGGTGGGCAGGTGCCCAGGCCTCTGCACTGGCCCCACAGGGCTGATGGCGGAGCAGCTTGTCAGCTGATTCAGGCCTGGGCACTCAGATGGGTCCTGCCAGTGAGGAGCCGCACCCCCAGAAATCGCAGGGAGGGCCGCTGTCAGCTGTGTGCCCCAGGACCAGCTGACTCCACAGTGGGCTAGCCCCATGGCTGCCTGGAGGAGCATCAAGGTTCAGCACCAAGGACAGCACCCCAGGGCTTCCTGTCCTGGTTCACAGCCCAGCTGTCCTCCCACAGTTGAAATGGCTCAGGCACACTTAGAGGGCAGGTCCCCAGCATCTGCAGCTCAGCACTCACCCTGGGGCAGCTGACTGGCACCTGCTTCAGGTGCACAAGTGGAGGAGGTGGGGGTGGCCCTTTGACATCCCCACCTAGCAATCTCTCAGGGCCCTGGAGAGCTGAGTTCACTGGTGGGGAACAGCTGGGGAAGGGCTAAGGACCACCTCCTGATAGTCCCACCAGCAGCAGGAGGGGTGTGCCTGAGTGTAGGACCTGATGCAGGTATGGCAAGGCTCTGGGCCCAGTCTCCACCACTGCCTGGCTTTGGAAACATCCGGTAGGCCACCTCTTCCTTCATTGTTCCCAGGCTCCCGGGACGGGGCCCCTGGTGACAGCCCATCTAAGCAGTTGCTAAGACATGGGCCCCCACTCGCAGGGCCATGTGCTTGATACCCCCTGCGTCATGACTAGACCCTAGGAAGCCAGTACAGTGCAGGGAGGCAGCCAGCCTTGTGTCCACCAGTGGGAAGCCATGGGACAGGAGTTGAAGGACCACCCATGTCTTCCCATGAGGCCCAGCCCCTGAGGAGGGTGGCCACTGGGGACAGGGTGGTGGAAAGGCCCTCAGCGAGCGCCTCCTGCCAGGTGTTGGCAGATCAGCAGGGGAATGGACACAGGGACTTCCTGAGAGCTGTGTGGCCCCCAGCTGGTCCCAGAGCAGATGGAAGCAAGTCCTCAGACCTGCAGGTGCCTCAGCATCCAGTGCTATAGCCTACATGAAGAACCCACTCATTCCCTGCATCCCTGATCTGCCAGCAACCTCAGCCCGGCATTAGCCCGGGGTCCTGGGGGCTGCAGAGGGAGCTTCCCCAGTGCCAGCACCACATGTGCCTGAGGGACTCCAGCAGGTCAAAGAGCAGCATCCCAGCCCCAAGGCAGTGGAGGCAGGCTCACACTGGGGACAGCAGGGGCTCCCTGTGCTCTCTGTCCATCAAGCTGGCAGTCCTCTGGGCTCAGAGCCCTGTAACAGGTCCCTTCAGAAAGAGTGACAAACAAGAGAGGCAACGCTTGTGGGCTGAGCTGACCCTGGGCCTGCCTCCAGCTCCTCCAGACCGTGGTCATGCTAAGGGAGCCAGGGTCTGCTGCCTGAGATGAAGCCCCCCCACCCCTTCCTTCCCCACTGCCCACAGGTGGCCCTGGCATCCCCTCAGAGCCTCCTTGACCCAATACAAGGCCCCTTTCCCTCCCAGAATAAAGCAATGGCCCTTTGGGTGCTGCTGGGGCCAGTATGGGGGGACAAGTGGAGTGCAGAATGCTTGGAGGGCTGTCCCACTGCCCTGGCCCTACGCAGCCGGGGGTCTGGTCAGGACCTGCTGTCCCCAGATACAGGCCTGTGTGCTCCTTCCTCGGGGCAGGCACAGGTCCTCCCTGTCTGCTGGCGCCATCCCTGGGTGGCCCCTGGAGCCCCTCCTGCAGCGGCAGAGGCAGCCCTGCACCCTCGGAGCCGCGGCCCTCTGCAGATGCAGCTGGTGGGAGCTGGGAGTTGGGCTGCAGCAGCCCAGGTCCCACCCTGGCGAGGGCCCTGCAATTATCAGTGACACGGTGTACTTTCCTTTCTTGGTACTAGCTGGGTTTGTGTAAAGACAATAATTAGAGATAAAATCACAATTGGAAAACAAGCCCCAGTGAGCTGGAAGGCTGGGTAATTAAGGGAGATCCTGGGTTTCCCACCAGGAGCTGCCCCTCCCAGCCTCCCACAGGCTGCAGGCCAGATTGGAGGGCTCCTGAGGGCTCACACACCCTACTCTGCCTCCAGGGAGGTGGCCAAACTGCTCGGAACCCAACCATCCAGCCCCAGAGGACCCTGGGGCAATGGGAGTCTAGGACACAGAGCTAAACCTCTGCCAAGGGAACCAAGAAACTTTCATCAAGGAGGGGCACCTGTCTGCTGGGCTTTGTGGAGTGTGTAGGAGTTTTCAAGGCACAGCAATAGGGAATTGATTTTCTGGTCAGAGGGGAAGCAAGTGAAAGAAG
Source organism: Aplodontia rufa (assembly GCA_004027875.1). Classification (NCBI taxonomy): domain Eukaryota; kingdom Metazoa; phylum Chordata; class Mammalia; order Rodentia; family Aplodontiidae; genus Aplodontia; species Aplodontia rufa. The sequence continues at coordinate 7,482 of PVKS010011361.1, read as the reverse complement.
GTGGAGGCATGGAGGGAGAGGTGAGAACCTGAGGGCAAACCCAGGGCAGCTTCTCTGTCCTACCTGTGCTGTAGCCTGAACCACAGTCAGACTCACTCATCTGAGCAGGGGTATTCTCCCTCTCCCACCACGGCCAGGGCCTTCTGTGCCTGTTGTCACTGAGAGTCAGACTGCCTCCACCCACAGGTCCCTTCTGGAGAAAGGCCTTGCCCTTGGTGGGAGCCCCTGTGCATGGCCCTTTGTCCTCCTTGGCTTTGTAGAGGCCAGGCCCATGATGCCTGAGTTTGCCACCCTGGATCCCAGGTCATGCCCAGCACATCTTGGGGTCACCACTGGTGGAGGATGGGTCCTGCACCTTTTTAACATCCAGCTCCTGGGAATTTGACCTGTGGTTGCCACTGGGCCCACTCCAGCTGCACGCCCACTTCCTTTGTTCTTAAGGGAGGACCACGTTCCCACGTGGATCTTATACCCACAGTCATCCGAGGTGCGGTGTGTGTGCACGTGTACATGCATGTGGGTGTACATTTGTTGCATTATGCACACATGTGGATATACACGAATGTGTGTGCATGGTGTTCATGTGTATGCACTTGTGGATGTGTGCACACTCGTGTGCGTACATGTGGGTGTGCATATGTGTGTACACATGTGAGTGTGTATGCATATGTAGGTGTGTATACATGTGAGTGTGTACACATGTGAGTTGTACGTGAATGCAGGTGTGCATGTGTGCGTGCATGGGTTATGCATGCATATGGGTGTGTATGTGTGTGGGTGTATGTGTACACCTGCGCACATATGCATATGTATGTGAGTACGCATGCACGGTGTACGTATGTGGGTGTGCATTGTGGGTGTGTGCATGCATGGGGTGTACGTGAGCGTGTATGTGTATGTATGTACATATGCAGGTGTGCATGCATGCTCATGTGCATGAGTGCATTCATGCATGTGTGCCATTCCCATGTGGGGCTCTGAGACCAGCATCTCCCCTGAAGTCAGCCAGCCAGTGTCCTGTTGTCCATGCATTTGGTAATCTGGGTTGCTGTGCTATGAAGGCCTGTCCTGTCCTGTTTGGGACATTTACATCCACTGTCCCCACTCCCTGAGCTTTGCAGAGCCAGGTGGAAGCTGAACCCACCTGCCCTGGGATGGTCCAGTGTCCTCTGAGGAGTTCCCACAATGTCCTTCCCACCCACCTGGCCCTGCCCTCATTACATTCTGGGAACGCCGGGCTGCTCCCTGTCCTTTGGGGTCTCAGGGTTTGTCCTGAAAGGATGTGCATTTCTGGGTGCTTCTGAGCCATTCTTGTTTCCTGTTGCCTTCTCAGGCACAGCCTTATGGACTCGAGGCTGCCCCTGGGCAGAAGCTCAAGCTGTGCCTCACAGTTGTTCCCTGAGTCCCCTGCACCTTCAGCTCATTCGGGGACTTGCTGGACAGGAGTTTGACCTGCTGCACGCTGCCCTCGTGCCTGTTAGGGAGAGCTCCTGCCTGCCCTGTTGAGCAGCCACAGCCAGCCCTGGGGTGTGCCAAGTGGCACTGAATTATGGATGGCAGGAGCTGTAGGTGCCACCCTCCTGTCACATGTTCTGCTGTCCTGCCTGAGCAGGGATCACAGGCCCTCATGCAGGATCAGAGGCAGCCTGTAGGAGGCCCCAGGAGGCTGCATCAGGTCTCAGCATGGCCTCTCCTCCGTGCACTCCTGTGGAGGGCAGGCCCCCACCCTGCCTGTCTCCCACACCGGCAGTGCCTGCTCCTGCCCTGGGGAAGCTCAGCTCCTGCAGGCCAACCAGGAAGGTGTCCGCTCCTCTGGGGACCCCTGGGCCAGGACTAGGGGAGGCTTCTGTGTCCAGCCCAGGATGCATGCGTGCTCAGCCTGGAGACAGGCTGAAGGAGGTGACAGGGCTCCCAGGGACCCATGGGAGCTGATGGCCTGCAGAAAGCAGGGCTGGGCCACTGTCACCACCCATATGGCAGGGACTTCATGTCAGGCTCAGGTGGGCCCAGATGCTGTCCCAGCAGGACATGGCAGGGTGAGGAGAATGTTTCCAATGCATGTGATAAACGATGAATCCCACATGAGGCAAAGGGCTCGTATGGATTGGTAGGAAAACGGGCATACATGTGTGTGCCCGCCAGCGTGTGCTCAGGCCAGGGAGAGACCCCTGAGCAAAAGCAGTGGATGCAGCCCAGAACCCAGGGGTTTGCTGAGGCCAGGCCACACCGTGCATAGCACGGGGCCTGCTGCTGGTGTTCACAGTGTGTCCTGGCCTGACTCATGGCCAGCACACCTGGTCACTGTGCACTTCCCATGGGGCTCTGTGGCTGTGACAGGAGCAGCTGGGCCAGTGTGTCCAGGTGGGGTGGCAGACCAGTGCCCTGAGGCCTTGAGCACACGTGATTTGCAGTCACCCTGTCCTTAAAGAGCTCTGGGGGGTATGGCTTGGGTCACAGCCGGCTGGGTGGTGCTGCCCAGGGGGTGTCTCTGTAGAGGACTGTGGTGGGGGTCTCAGGGAGGTGGGGCCCAGGACACTCTGGCTTCCCTGCTGGGAATGGCATCAGCTTGTGGAGAGGAACTCCAGGGTTCTGGAAAGACTGGGGCTCACTGAGACCTAATGCTCAGAGAGGGATGAACTTTGGGGACAGTGTTCTATCAGTGACCAAGAAGCACCTGGAGCAGGTGGCAGCTGAGGAGCCCAGTGGGTCTGGGGCTCTCTGGGAGGGTGGGGGCAGGAGGCAGATCCAGAGCCAGGGTCCCCACAGGCCAGTTGTGCTGGTAGCCCTGAGGGCTGAGCCTGGCCCTCCCCTGCAGGCCTTGTGAAGCTGGGGATTCACTGCGTCACCTGCCAGAAAGTCGCCATCAAAATTGTCAACCGTGAGAAGCTCAGCGAGTCCGTGCTGATGAAGGTGAGCTGGCTGGGTGGGGTGGAAGCGGGGCCTCAGGCACCAGCTGGGGTGGCCTCTTGTCCCCTCTGGAGCAGGGGCAGGAGGCCCCAGGATGGCCTCCTCCCCGCTGCCCACTTCTGCTGGCCACAGCATGTGGTCCCCTGGCCTGGGGCCCACCCATAGCAGACAGAAGGTGTTCTTCCTACTACTGGGAGAGGAGACTCTTGCCTCTGAGGACCAGGCTGTAGAGAGGAGCCCCCCAACTTGGGACCTGACCCCAGTCCGTCTCCTGGGCTGTGGTCTGGTCACTTTCACTGAATGTGGGTAGAAGGCCCCTGGGGTCTGTCCGGCCTCTCAGTGGGGTGGAGACTGCCAAGGCTTCGAGGTGTGCCAAGGCCTCACTCTGGTGGGGCTAAGGCCCCTAGACTCTCCGTTTGCCACCCACACATGCAGAGGTTGGGGCCTCTGCAGTGGCTGGTAGAGTGGGGCCCCTTCACCAGAGGACTGGACAGCTCTGATAGGGTCATTCCCTTGTCTTCCAAGATGCTTGTGAGTCTGGCTCTGCAGGTGTGCCAGGCAAAGGTGGCCTGGACCCCAGGGCCAGGGCTGGTGACAAGGACAGTCAGGGGTGGGAGCATTGGCCAGGGTAAAGGCACCCAGACACATGGGTTTTGGGGCTCTTGACAGGTGAGACTCAGTTATATTTTTAAGCATGGCTGTTTGCCATTGGGGCAGGGATGGCTCCATATGCTAGGTGGGAAAGCCTAGCACCCAAGGGAGAGGAGGGACAGCCATCGGGGAGGCGCAACATCTGGGATGGAGTGGGGTGGGCAGCTGACTAGCTGACCCTGCCTTGGGGTGCAGCGGAGGCTCAGGAGGCTGTGGACCAGCGCTGAATTTGGGACATGGGAGTGGAAAGTGCAGAGTCCGGTGGCATGGAGGAGTAGAGACGGGGGAGGAGGCCGAGCACCACGGGTGTTGCCCCCACTGGCCCACAGGAAGCTCTTGGGGCCTGGACAAGAGGCACTTGGTGGGCACACTGGTGCCCCCCTCTGCTAGCTTCTGCCAGGCCTGTGGTGTTCTCAGTCCCAGTGCTCTCAGGGCCACGTATGACCTCCCTGGGGTCTGGGGACAGGCTCCATGCTCCCTGCGTGGGGAGCCAGGCTGCATGCTGCTCCATGCACACACGGGACAGCTGCACACTGTCCTGCCTGCCTCTGCCGCCCAGCAAGGTGTGTCCTGGACACTCATCCTGGACTCATGTGGAACAAGGCCCGGGCCATGTGCAGCAGCCTGGGCGAGTTCACCCAAATGCAGCGTCAGATAGCAAGCGGATGGGCAGGGCCCCCAGAGGGCACCTGTCAGGGTTGGCCTGACGCCCTTGCGATCTGGCAGGTGGAGCGCGAGATTGCCATCTTGAAGCTCATCGAGCACCCGCATGTCCTGAAGCTGCACGACGTCTATGAGAACAAAAAATATTTGTAGGTATTGCTGGGCTGGAGTGCCGGCGGCGGGGTGGGCTGCGGTGGGTTGCAGCGGGTCGGGTAGGGGCTGGGAGGGACTGGAGTATCAGCCTGGTGAGGTTGGAGTGGGTCTGAGGGGTGTGGCCTTGGGGGCGGGGCTTGAGTGCCCACTGGGTGGGCTGGGCTGGGCTGGGGTGGTGGGGCCCCCATGGCCTGAGGCCAGTGTGCCTGCTGCACCCCAGGAAGTTGTGTGTGGGTGTGCAGCTGCTAGTGAGGGAGGCCTCAGCCCAGGACACAGTGACCACTGCTTGTAGGCCAGACCCTTGGGACTCAGAGCCATAGACCTGAGGCTGGCAGTGGGGACAGAACTTCCTGGGGGTGGGGCAAGGGTTGGGGAGGAGCACTGGGAGCCCTCCTAACGCTGGCCTACTGAGCCTTGTGGCTCCTCTGCCAGCGTGGCCTCAGCTCCCCATTCCCACTGGACCCGCTACCTATAAGGCTTTCTCGGGGGCCTGGGGTCCCCAGGTCAGCTAACCCTTATCACTACCATGGTAACCTGAGGTCATGGTGCCTTCCCACTCTGGAAGACCCAGGCGGGAGTCCCAGCTCCCCTGGCCACCAGTGAACCAGACCCAGTCTCAGTGACCTTGCCTGGAGTGGGGTGGAGCAGTCACTCAGGAGCAGGGCCCTGCATGAGGATTGCCTCAATGGCAGAGGGCCGAGTGAGGGGTACATGCAGAGGGGCCCTGGACATCCTCCAGCCTGGAGCCCCGCCCCACTGCCCACCTCGCTAGGGCTAGCTGCACACCAGGCTGCCATGGGCAGTGGCATGGGACAGGAGGGTCCGCTCTCTGGACCCTGGTTTCCTCATCCCTAATGGATCAGCACACACGAAGGCAAGCTCTGAGTATTCACCTGGAGGAAGGAGACCACAGAGCCCCTGCTCAGAGCCAGGGATGGGGGTGCCTATCACCATAGGCCTGGGGGCCATGGCAGAGTGGGTCTGGGCCTCTGACCCTGGTGAGGTGAAGGCTGCAGAGGGGCCCAGACAAGGGGTACATCTGTGCCTCCCTCCTGCCCCTGTTGACGCAGCAGGGTGGGGTGGGTAGAGACATACCTACTTCACAGCATCCTGTGACATTCCGTGAGTCTGGGGCACAGCCTGGGGCTGGGACAGGCCTGAGTCACTGCCCACACAGAACACGATTCCCATCCCAGGTTCTTGTGTCTGTCATGCTCCTGTGGACAGGCTGAGCCAGGCCTCTGCATGAGAAGACAATATGGGACAGGCTCCCAACAGGGAGGAGATGGCAGGGGAGAGCAGGTGGGACACAGCTGGCCAGAGGCTAAGGACAGACTGGACAAGCCAGAGGTTCCTCCAGGGGTTCCATCCCCAAATGGGAACTGCTTCTGAGTTCCAGGAACACCATGGGGCCTGGGCTGAGCCTCAGAACCTGCCCTCCCGCTCTGTCCCACCCAGTGTCCCCACATGCGCCTTCTGAGTGCAGACAGGGTTAGCCGTCCTGGCTGCCTCTGCCCCACACCTGTGCTGCATACTTGCTCTGCTCACCTGCTCCACACCACAGCAGCTACACCCAGGCCTTTATGCAGAGCATGTTCAGTCTGAGCTCCTCCCAAGTCTGAGCTGGACATGTGGCCAAGCATCAGTGTCCACACATCCCAGTGGCCCCTTGGCTGCCCCACTAACCCCCTCAGAGACACCAGCCTCCAGGGCAATACCACATGGTTAAGAGCCAGCAGGTGGGGACAGGCAGGCTCTACTGGCCTGGGGAGGTTCTATTTGGCTGCTAAGGTGGTCCTCTTCACATGTCATGTTCAGACGGCGGGTCCAGGCAGCCCTCCCTGTTGTGCTAGGACCACTAACATGTGAGGGGTGGGGCAGGGCAGCCCCCCTCCCCAACGGCCACTCTCAGAGCCCAGCCTGCCTGCACTGCTGTGAGATGCGGAGACCAGGAAGCTATGGAGCCCTGTCCTCACCCAGAGCCCAGGCTCCCCTGACTTGGCACAAGAGGGGCAGGGTACATGTTTCAGGTCATGGTAGTGCAGGGCACTGAGGCTACCTGTCCTGCAGATACCTGGTGCTAGAACACGTGTCCGGGGGGGAGCTGTTCGACTACCTGGTGAAGAAGGGGAGGCTGACCCCCAAGGAGGCCCGCAAGTTTTTCCGGCAGATAATCTCAGCGCTGGACTTCTGCCACAGCCACTCGATATGGTGCGGCCCCAAGCCCACGGCTAGTGGGTCCACCGCTGACTCCCTCAGGGTGCCCACCCAGAGCTCCCACAGCCCACACCCTGGGACCCCAGCATGCTGGGTCAGGACAACTCTCCCCTTGTACTCAGGCAGGTGGCTATGACATCACCAGGGTGGGCTGCCACTGGTCCAGCTCAGGATGGGAATTTGAGGGAGGGCTGCAGCAGGTCAGGGGATGCTGAGGCCCAGGAGGGTCTGGGGAGGACGAGGGGATGCGGACCTTGGTGAGCTATGTCCGGGCCTTCCTCCTCAGCCACAGGGACCTGAAACCAGAAAACCTGCTGCTGGACGAGAAGAACAACATTCGGATTGCAGACTTCGGCATGGCGTCCCTGCAGGTGGGGGACAGCCTGCTGGAGACCAGCTGTGGGTGAGTGGTGCCCCTGCAGGCCACTCCACACAGGTGCCAGGAGGAGGCCCCAGGGCCAGAGCCTGGGCTGCAAGTAGGGGTTGGCTTCCTGGCCCTGCATTGCCTCCACCTGGGAGCAGCACAGCTCCTGTCTGCACCGTGGGGAGGGAACTGGATGGGCAGCGGCCCCAGGGCCCAGACCTTAAGCGCCCGGAGGAGCATGCCAGGGTCCAGCCCTGAGGGGCTTGGCTGCAGAGCCCCCGAGCCTCCCATGGCCAGCGGTGCAGCCTCCGGGGCGTGTCTGGCCTCAATTTGCTGACCTGCCGCTTTTGTCCGCAGATCCCCCCACTATGCCTGCCCGGAGGTGATCCGGGTAAGTACCCCTGCTGCCCCCAGGGTTCCTGGGCCCTTGCCCGCCCCCCCCCCGCCCTCCGCCCACCCGTGCCCAGTGCCCAACGCCCAGCACCCGGCCGACCACACGCCTCGCCCGCAGGGGGAGAAGTACGATG